>BLSH010054920.1:129436-154024 GCA_018402905.1 Glandirana rugosa | reverse complement strand
AAAATGCTGTAAACAGGCAGGTTGGTTGTTCCAAACATCTTAAAGAACTAACCACATATCTTCTGTGGATGTAGGCCACCTCAAATCCTTCTCTTTGTGTAATCCCAGACAGACTCGATGTTGAGATCAGGCTCTGTGGGGGGGGGGCAAACCATCACTTCCAGGACTCCTTGTAGTTCTTTACACTGAAGATCGTTCTTAATGACATTTGGGGTCATTGCCCTGCTGGAGATGAATTTGGGGGGAAATCACAGTCCTCCCTCATGGTATGGCATGATGGATAAGTGTCTGCCTGCACACTGCAGTCGGTAGTCATTAGCTGATTAGCTCACAGAGACTGTGTCCACTATATACCCTGTTGAGAGCCTATCACACACTTCATAAATTACATAAAAAGAGGTGGATGCCTGAGCCGACTTGCTGTAAAAGAATGAATAATAGAGATTTCCTCATACATCTCCTTGCAATACCTGAAATTACACTGCTACTGGTTGGCTGTCTTAACAGCTTCAATACCGGACACTTTTACCCCCCTTCCTGCCCAGGCCAATTTTCAGTTTTCAGGGCAGTCACACTTAAAATGACAATTGCGCTGCCATGCAACACTGTACCCAAATTAAATGTTTATCATTTTTTTCACACAAATAGAGCTTTCACTTGGTGGTATTTAATCAACGCTGTTTTTTTTTTTTGCAAAATAAATGAGAAAAAAACAAATAAAAATAAAAAACAAACAAAAAAAAGTTTTTCTTTTTTTGTTTCATTATAAAATTTCGCAAATAAATAATCTTTCTTCATAAATTTAGGCCAAAATGTATACTGCTACATTTCTTTGGTGAAAATAACCCAAATCAGAGTCCACAAACTATACTATAAATGTATATACTGTATATGAAATCCAATCAGTCCTGATGGCCTGAAAATGGTAGGAGAGTACAAATATCCCCCAAATTACCCATTTTTGGAAAGTAGACAATCCAAGGTATTTAGTAAGAGGCATGGCGAGTTTTTTTTAAGTTGTAATTTTTTTGTCACAATTTTTTGGAAAATTAATTAAATAGAAAAAAATTTATTTTCACACTTTTAAAAAATGTTTTACATACTGTCACCAGTGCAGCGTCATCATATAACTTGTGTGGCAGTGATCAGGGACACTGACTGGTGACAGTATGTAAAAAAAACAAAACAAAAAAAAAACAACATTTTTAATAAATTTTAATATTTTTTATTTTTCATTAAATTCTTTTTTACATACAGTGACCAGAGCAATAAGAACACTGTACTGCTCTGGGGAGGAGATTGGGATTATTTTTTTTCTTCAACACACTGATTGCTTACAGTATCTCACAAAAGTGAGTACACCTCTCACATTTTTGTAAATATTTTATCATTTTATGTGACAACACTGAATAAATGACTCTGCTACAATGTAATGTAGTGAGTGTACAGCTTGTATAACAGTATACATTTGCTGTCCCCTCAAAATAACTCAACACACAGCCATTAATGTCTAAACCGCTTGCAGCAAAAGTGAGTACACCCTTAAGTGAAAATGTCCAAATTGGGCAAAAAGTATCAATATTTTGTGTGGCCACCATTATTTTCCAGCACTGCCTTAACCCTCTTGGGCGTGGAGTTCACAGGAGCTTAAGGGTTGCCGTTGGAGTCCTCTTTCATTCCTCCATGATGACATCACGGAGCTGGTGGATGTTGGAGATCTTTCACTCCTCCACCTTCCGTTTGAGGATGCCCCACAGATGCTCAATAGGATTTAGGTCTGGAGACATGCTTGGTCAGTCCATCACCTTTACTCTCAGCTTCTTTAGCAAGGCAGTGGTTGTCTTGGAGGTGTGTTTGGGGTCGTTATGTTGGAATACTGCCCTGCGGCCCAGTCTCTGGAGGGAGGGAATCATGCTCTGCTTCAGTATATCACAGTGCATGTTCGCATTCATGGTTCCCTCAATGAACTGTAGCTCACCAGTGATGGCAGCACTCATGCAGCCCCAAACCATGACACTTGTCTTTATACTCCTCACCTGGTTGCCGCCACACATGCTTGACACCATTTGAACCAAATAAGTTTATCTTGGCCTCATCAGAGCACAGGACATGGTTCCAGTAATCCATGTCCTTAGTCTGCTTGTCTTCAGCAAACTGTTTGCGGGCTTTCTTGTGCATCATCTTTAGAAGAGACTTCCTTCTGGGACGATAGCCATGCAGACCAATTTGATGCAGTGTGCGGAATATGGTCTGAGCACTGACAGGCTAACCCCCACCCCTTCAACCTCTGCAGCAATGCTGGCAGCACTCAAACATCAATTTCCCAAAGAAAACCTCTGGATAGGACGCTGAGCATGTGCACTCAACTTCTTCGATCAACCATGGCGAGGTCTGTTCTGAGTGGAACCTGTCCTGTTATACCACTGTATTGTCTTGACCACCGTACTGCAGCTCAGTTTCAGGGTCTTGGCAATCTTCTTATAACCTAGGCCATCTTTATGTAGAGCAACAATTCTTTTTTTTCAGATCCTCAGAGAGTTCTTTGCCGTGAGGTGCCATGTTGAACTTTCAGTGACCAGTATGAGAGAGTGAGGGCAATACCACCAAATTCAACGCGCCTGCTCCCCATTCACACCTGAGACCTTGTAGCACTAACGAGTCACGTGACACTGGGGAGGGAAAATGGCTAATTGGGCCCAATTTGGACATTTTCACTTAGGGGTGTACTCATTTTGTTGCCAGCGGTTTATGTGCGTTGAGGGGACAGCAAATTTACACTGTTATACAAGCTGTACACTCACTACTTTACATTGTAGCAAAGTGTAATTTCTTCAGTGTTGCCACATGAAAAGATATAATAAAATATTTACAAAAATGTGAGGCGTGTACTCACTTTTGTGAGATACTGTATGTCTGTGCATTTTACAGTTGCAAGCAACCATTTTTTCTGAATGAAAACTACTCATTCAGTGTTTACTATTGTGATCACATATTGACCACAGCTAATCACACGATACAAATGGGCTGTGATTGGCACTGTCTGTACCATGTGATGGCCAAGACCAATCACAGAGCTCATCACAATAGTACACAATGAAAGGCATATAACAAAGCCTTTCATTATGCACAACTGTCATGTGATCTGCTGTGATTGGCCACAGCGATCACATGGTACTGGCAGTAGGCCGGTACAGTGATCTGTCATCGGCCATGTCCGGTGGACACAATCGGTGACAGATCGCACTGGAGCGCGGCCCGTGCATGAGGCGCGATCCTGGGAGGATGTCATATGATGTCCTCCCACAACAACAGTGCACCTGCCTGGCCATCATTGTATAATAAGCTGGGCGGGAAGGGGTTAAACACCCTTAACAGTTTTTCCAACCACAGTACACAGAGCTTGTTGATGCTTGTGTTTTGTTGCTGTGCTCAGTCTTGCCATGGTAGATGACCTGTGGCATGAAACTGACACAACCACATTTGTTTAGCTGTTCCTCACTCAGTTTTAAGCCTCCTGCCCAGCTGTTTCTGTTTCAGTTAATGACTGTGTTTCAGCCTACATATGAAATTGATGATCATTAGCCCCTGCTTGGTATAATGGTTAATCATACGCCTGACTCTAATTCCACAAAAGCCCCAACTTTGTACAAGTGTACAAAGTGTGTAAGTGTAAGAATTGATGCTAGTTTAACCCTTTCACTGCCAGGTCTGTACGCCATACGGACCTACAGCACTGCTTGCACCTGGGCCAGGTCCCCCCTCCCCCATGCCACCGCTTTCCTGTCCCCAGCCTCTCCACCTCGCGCCGCTCCCTTCCACCTAAAAATGCTCCCACCACTCTTCTTTACTATCCCCTTCATCCCCCCCCCACAAACCCGATCCCCTGCAGCTACCCTTTAGAAGCCAGCATCCCTCCTCTCAGTGGCTTCACTATGGGGGTGCAGGGGGCGGACCGGGGGGCCAGAGGGGTGACACCAGGAAGCAGTTGTAGTTGGTGCCATTGAGCCCCCCCCCATCCAATCGGTAAAGTGGTGATATTTTCCCCTGCTCCATTTCCCAGAGAACTCGGCAGCGGCCCTGTGACAGGGGACAGACGGGCTGTTCACCCCCTCCCCTTTCTCCTGTCAGTCAAATGGGAGAAGAGAGAGCAGCTCTAATCAGGTTCGCCGCAATGCCATCCAGCTTCCTGCCCACTCTGTTTTTCTCCCTATTGGCCACAGCAGAGGGCCAATCAGAAGACACTGGGGAAGCATCATGGGAAATGTAGTCCTGGAAGATTGGCGGCCCCAGTGTGTCCACAGACAGCAGACTACAGCCCCAAGCATGCATGCACTCTGCTGGGGAGAGAGAGCCTGGAACTTAGGAAATATTGAAATGGAGTACTACAGAAGAAGAGAAAAAAGAAAGGACTGTGCTGGGGGAAGCCAGAGAGGGAGCCACGCTGTACCACTGTACTTGCACCACCAAAGAGGGAGCCACGCTGTACCCCTGTAGCCGCACCACCAGAGAGGGAGCCACACTGTACCTGCACCAGAGAGGGAGCCACCCTGTACCCCACCACCAGAGAGAGAGTCATGTACCCCTGTGCCCGCACCACCAGAAAGGGAGCGACGCTGCACCCTCACCACCAGAGAGGGAGTCATCCTGTACCCCACCACCAGAGAGAGAGCCACGCTGTACCCCTGTACCCACACCCCCAGAGAGGGAGCCATGCTGTACCTGCACCACCAGAGAGGGAGCCAGGCTGTACCCACACCACCAGAGAGGGAGCCACGCTGTAGCTGCACCACCAGAGAGGGAGCCACGCTGTACCCGTACCACCAGAGAGGGAGCCACACTGTACCCGCACCACCATTGAGGGGCCACGCTGTACCTGCACCACCAAAGGGGGAGCCACGCTGTACCCGCACCACCAGAGAAGGAGCCACGCTGTACCACCAAAGGGGTAGAAAGACGGAGCCACTGCCAGGGTACAGACATGCTACACTACTGACTAGGGTCGACCTGGGCAACTCAGAGTGAGAGAACGTCCAACCGGAGGGATCACTGCTGCGCTTTTGCTATGTCTGGTAAGAGGGCCTGTTGGCGATTATCCATTACTATTCCTAGGGACTGAGCCATTAGTAAGTGCTTAACTTACTACCCTCTACGGATTATTGAACGCCACGACGAGTTCCAATGCTGGGCCTACAACCCAAAAATAGAGGGGTGACACCATTTTTACCGCACCAGGTGACACCAACCATAGTGACGCCACTGCCTCCTCTGCCACTCCCGCGGGTCTCAGGTGCTACATGGGCCTTAGAGGGAAGCCAGATGTGTCCCTCCATCATTCAGATCACCCCCTGGCCCCTGCATCCCCGGTCCATGCTTGCTCTGGCGGCATAACTCCTTCCCCTCCCGCCACCTGCAGCTGCTGCCCACAATGAGCTCCGGCAAGCTGTCAGGCTGGGGAGCATGGGGGGAGGCCAGGAGTGAGTGGTGCAGGTGAAGTTGGGGCTGGGGGGGCTTGGTAAACATGCGTTTACCAGCCCCCTCCCTGTAGTACAGTGAACATAGGCAGCGGTCGCTCCTATGTCCACTGACAGTTGATCATAGTAAATCGCGAGTGTTACTATGTGTCAGGCTGTCCGTTTATGAATGAATGAGGAGTCTCTATGCAGACTGCTTATTCATTCACGTAAAGTGCTGCAGAGAAAGGGACTATCTTCAGTCCCTTTCTCTGTCTCAAAAAAAGAGATATGGGGGTCTGTTCGCCTGCACTCAGCCTCTCAACAATGACGGTCTCCCCTCACACTCATAGCTCCACAGTTTCCTCGGTTTCTCCTCCTGGCCAACCTGATCTGCCTCCAGTCCTGATTTACAAATATTTGTTATTTATTAACTCAATACAGGTTAAGCTTTTATATTTAGTAGGAATTTAGCAGAAATTTTGTAAAATTTGCGGTGTTTGTATCTACTAATAATGATTTTAGTGTAGGTTTAATGAAAATATTGTTTTACTAAACATTTGCAAAAATATCGTGGGGCCTTAAAAATCAGTAGCAGCTTCTTTTTATTCTACTGGTCCTACGCTTTCAGAAAATATATTGTTTGGGGGGTGTAACCTGGGGGTAGCTCCGTAATGACCGTCAGCCAGTTTATTGAAGCAAACAGTCCATTTATTTTAAGCAACCAAAATCAAATGACAGCTTTCTTCAGTCAAAGTAAATACATAGTCCAGCATCCTGGCATTGATAACTAAAAACAGCAGGCTCACCGCTAGTCTCCGGTCCCACAGCTCGGTTAGGCTCCTCCAGAGTCAGGGTGTCATGCCGGCCAGACAGAGGGGTTCAGCAGCCTGTGTCTCAGTTGATACAGAGAGCTCACGCTTGCTGTCCAGCTTGTCAGCACTCTCTATCTCTCTCACTTCCTTGACACAGGTGCACTGAGTCTCTGCTGCCTTTCAGACCTCCCTCCCCCGGGTCTTAACCCCAAAGGTACCAAAGTCCTAGCGATCTGGGTTGGAGACTATGCAATCGTCCTTCTTAAAGAGACCATGGCTCCAATATTGGGTGGAATATACCTGCCTTCTAGGACACATCTCCGGTGTCCTGTACACATCCCCCCCCCGCCTCGACGCGGAGGTGTCCGAGGCAATGTGGGACACCCTACAGTGTACACTAGAGAGAGCATGCGCTTTCCTGGTCTGTGTTCAACTACAAATTTGAACTCCTGCAATGCCAAAAACCACCTGGTGACTCTGGCATTTGTGTGTTTGTTCTGTCTCATCCAGGTCAATGGGTCATGGTCTGACACCAGGCAAAACTTCCTACCGAGGAGAAAATAGCATAGTGAGTCCAAGGCCCACTTAATGGCCAGGCACTCCCGCTCCACCACAGCGTAATTCCTCTCAGCGGCTGTCAATTCCCTACACAGGAAAACTATAGGTGTTGCTCCCCATTGACCTCTTGGGACAGAACAGCTCCCAAGCCTTCACTGGAGGCATCTGTTTGAACTACAAATTCCCTCAAAAAGTCAGGAGCGACCAGTACTGGATACTGACACAAGGCTGTTTTAAGCTCCTGGAAGGCCTTCTCAGCCTTGTCATCCCATTTTATCATGGCTGACTTTTTTCCCTTTGTCAGGTCTGTGAGGGGGGGGATGCAGCAACAGTGGCGAAGTTGGGTACAAACCTGCGGTAGTACCCCACGATGCCCAAGAAGGCTCGCACCTGTTTCTTTGTGACTGGGCGGGGCCAGGCCTGGATGGCCTCCACCTTGTTCACCTGTGGTTTCACCAACCCTCTACCCACAATGTACCCCAAGTACTTGGTCTCTTCCATAGCAATGGCACACTTTTCTGGGTTCACAGTGAATCCTTCCTTCTTTAGAGAGTCTAAGACTGCCTTCACTCTGGGGAGATGGGAGTCCCAGTCTGTACTAAAGATGACAATGTCATCTAGATACACTGAAGTGTATTTTTGATGTGGGCGTAAAGTTTTATCCATAGCTCTCTGGAAAGTAGCTGGAGAGGAATGCAAACCAAATGGCATTCTTTTGTACTGGAAACGGCCATCTGGGGTAGAAAAGGCAGTCTTCTCTCGGGCTTCCTTAGTTAAAGGTATTTGCCAGTAGCCTTTAGTGAGGTCTAAGGTAGTAATGCACCGGGCTGGTCCCAACCTCTCTATCAGTTTGTCTACTCTGGGCATTGGATATGCATTGAATTTCGATACCTCATTGAGTTTTCTAAAATCATTAAAAAATCGCAGAGTCACGTTGGGTTTCGGTACCAACACAATCGGGCTTGACCACTTACTCTGCGATTCCTCAATGATATCAAGTTCGAGCATGGTCCGGACTTCCTCTGACACTGCCTTCCTATGTGCCTCAGGGATACGATGGGGTTTCACTCGAACCTTCACATTCGGTTCGGCGACAATGTCATGCTCAATAACCCTGGTAAGACCTGGCAATCCTGAGAACTTCTCTCTATTCCTCTGTAAAAACTCCTTTACCTGCTGTGTTTGTGGCTTGGATAGGGAGGTAGAAACTGGGATTGAATTCTCCCCTATCGGGGGCTTAGAACCAATCTCAGCCAGGGCAACTTCCTGCTCCCGATCCTTCCAATGCTTCAGGAACTTTACATGGTATATCTGGTAGGGCTTCCTCTTTCCAGGTTGGTGCATCTTATAGTTAACCGAGCCCAACCTTTTCTACCACCTCAAATGGCCCCTGCCACCTGGCCAGGAACTTACTCTCTACCATAGGTATAAGCACGGACACCCGGTCTCCAACCTGGAACTGTCTGAGTTTGGCAGACCGGTTGTACACCCTTCTTTGTACCTCCTGTGCTTTTTGCATGTGCTCTTTGACCAAAGGCATCACCTTAGAAATCCTCTCTCTCAGCAGCCTGTGTCTCAGTTGATACAGAGAGCTCACGCTTGCTGTCCAGCTTGTCAGCTCTCGCTCTCTCTCTCACTTATTTGATACAGGTGCACTGAGTCTCTGCTAACTTTCAGACCTCCATCCCCCAGGTCTTAACCCCATAGGTACCGAAGTCCTAGCGATCTGGGTTTGAGACTCTGCAATCGTCCTTCTTAAAAGGGACCAGGGCTCCAATATTGGGTGGAATATACCTGCCTTCTAGGACACATCCCCGGAGTCCTGTACAGGGGTCATTAACAAACTCTGAAATCTATAAGGGAACAATGAAAACCTTCAGATTTTTAAAGAAATGTGGTTATTCACATTTAATGCGTACGTTCAGTTTTCACCACTTTGCAAAAAGGAGTATAAAATGACAAATATTTGTTATTTATTAACTCAATAAATGTTAAGCTTTTATATTAAATAGGAATTTTGTAATATTTGCTGTGTTTATATCTGCTAAAAAGGATTTTAGAGAGTTTTTAGTGAATATATTGTTTTGACAAACATTTGCGCAAATATCATTGTGCCCTAAACATCAGTAGCACCTTATTTGTATTCTACTGGTCATGTGCTTTCAGGAAATATATGGTTTGGGGGGGTCTTTAATAAACTCTGAAAGCTGTAAGGGAAAAATAAAAAGGCAAAGAAAAAATTGCAAAAATGGCTTGACCAGCTAAGTTTAAAGTGGAACACAGGGCCTGGCAGCGAAAGGGTTAAAGCCAAAAGGTTAGACGCACCAAATATTTATATGATTTAGATTTTTCTTCTGTTCACCAACTTTACATTTAATAAAAATAAACAATTAAAGTATATATTTGGGAAAGCATTCTTACTTTACAGAATTTCTTCACACCTACCTAAAACATTTGCACAGTACTCTACTGTATATATGAAGGGGGGTTGTGAGGAGAGAACATAGATAGATGTGAGGGAAAGAAAGAAATGGCATGGCAATTCAGGAGAGGTGGCAGGTGGATCATGAGATCAGTGCCAAGAAAAAGGCTAGTTCTTGTTCCCAGCTCACACTGCCTACTTCCTTGAAAGAGTAATCTGCATATGGTAAAGGCTAGTCACCTTTTTGGGTGCATCAAAGACTGTGGTACCAAGGATTGATTTTAAAGTGTAACTAAACCCATCAACTTAACAGTTTCAAAAGGCCCTGCCGGCATGCCGGGAATGCTGTCACATTTGCTTGTGCTTCCAACCAAACTATCAAATACAGACTGAGCCCTCTAGCCATATCTGGTTCACATTCACATCAGCTGCAGTCCATTGGAACACACCTCGACCCGGTGGCCAAGGGGAGCGTGCTGCTGCATCAAATAGAGCTGAGCTGTATATGTTGGTGTCTCACAGGCACCTACAGAATTTGAGTAACATTTTAAACTTGAGTTCTTAGTGATAAAATTTTAAAATAATGTCTGTATATTTATGTGGGCCCATGATGCTGGAAGGAGAGGATATAGAGCTTCCAATGATTCCAGAATTACATATCATTTAATACATATTATAATAAGGGCTATATACCTCTAATTTTAAATTATAAATTTATATTTTGAATATTTTCGAGACTTCCACCTTGAGACTAAATTTATATTGGTACCTCGTCAAAGACAATATAATTTAATTTAACTTAGATAAATTAGTGATATATTTATTTAATATTTCATTTAATACATCATAAATGGTTGTGGGTATATATCATTTATATTCATAACCATTTCTATCTATTTCACATTTATAAATTTTTTTCATCTTTCAATTTATATATACTTTTTCGAATATATATATATATTTTTCTTGATGTTTTTATTTTTCATATTTCTAATATTTTTCTCAATTTTCTTTCCATTTTATTGCTTTGATACACGGAAGGGTACTTTATTGATTTATTTATATTATCACATAAATTTGGGGTTCATATATGCATATTTTCTTTATTATAAATCACACTGTCCTGACACGGACGTTTATTAATGAATTGGATAATCAGTTGTTTAAACAAGTATAGTTATCATCATATTACACAAGTAAAAATCTTTTTCTACTAAAATTTTTTTCTTATTTAATTTATATTTTCTTTATATATGAAATATTGGGCCAATTCCACCATAGTTGGGGTGTGAGGCGATTTTGCTTATTAAATAGTTATATTGTAGAGGTTTGACGGATTTTTTAATTAAGGGAAGTTCTGTTTCCCATTTTAAAGATGGTAATTTATCTCCTTCCTGTATCCGGGACCGGAATGTATAATTATGGCAGTGGGTTGGCGGTGTGGCTTTCATCCCCATGAAGACGTCCTTCTAGTGACGAAACGTATGTCGGGAAAAGACGCGCTGACGCCACTGCCTTCTGATGTGTTACGAGAGCCGGCCGGCTCGTTCAGATCTGTTTGCTTGTTGACATTTGGACAATGTAAGTGCAATATATCATACTTTTAATACATTTTCTAAAAACGGTATCACACTATCTAGTTTCCCCTCTCCTTTCTGGCATACTGTGGAGCCGTAGTACTCCTTAGGAGGCTATAGGTCGATCTTACTACACCCCAGCGGGGTTCTTGGATCTGGGGAATATCGTATGCATCCTGGGAATACATTACAAACACAGATTGTGTGAGGAAGAAATCCATAGAGAGGATATTTATCTGCATCCACCTACTATATCCCCTCCGGGGACCCGGACCGGGTGAGAGGCCAACGCGCATTTTGCGCTTACTTCTGGTAAGCTAATTTAACAGGTGGAGGTGTCACATTGTGTGATTTCTTTTCTTCACGTGGTGCACTACGGTTTTGAGAAATTTGGACTCATATGTCTCAACTGGATTTACATGATTAGCCTTCAAGAACATTTATATGCACCTAATAAGGAGATTTTAATATATATGCTTATATTTTTATTTTATTTTCATTTATGGTGGTCACCTGTTATTTTGCAATAAGATCATCCATGTAATAGTGTCCCGTCTAGACTTTGGTATATAGACTTATACTACTCTTATTGGTATTATAATATATAGTTTTTGATTGTTCTAATTGGTCATCATAGTTGTTCCGCTATAGACTCCTATTATTTAGAGTTCCTTGAATCATATTGTGTAGGGTGTTCATACGCCAACTACTTCTAGCGCAGCGTACTTATATTTTCATGTTGAACATTTTAAACTTGTATGTTTTAAATCATTTTATTAAAATCTACTGCACCATGAACTGTTCCTGGGATTGCTTTACTTTATGTACCATGGTATAAGACACTATTTGACACAAGATCTATAGTGGGACTTATCAGAGGAGGATAGTGTAGAGGAACGGACTAACCCTGAAGGATCTTTATTAAACAGTGTGAAGGCTGCTTTGTCAGCCACATCGATCTGGTAAGCGCACACTTCAACTGGGGTGTGGAGCACGGACTTACCACTGATCATAAGAGGTAGCTACTGCCACATATTACGCATGGCGGATATAGTGGTGATTGGGATTCCCACCTAGCAACTTCTTTCATCTACTTGTTCCATAAGACACTGACTTTTTGCATTACAGACTGTTTTAGTCCTCTATTAATCAGCATTTTTAAATTCATCAAGTTCTTTATTGCATGTCGCTTAACCCTTGAGTGGTTTGGTGCTCCAGTGTCGGTTATTGTTTAGTACATACTAAGCGCCCTTCTTTCTGTTTTTTGGTTCATCAAATGGCTGGTGTCATAACTGATCACATGTGCAGCACCATGGCAGTTGCAGATCAGAGGCTAAGACAGCAGCTTCCTTGACAGAAAAGGATAGGAGAGTTTAGTTTCACTTTAAATCATCATATTGTCCCCAACTGTGCAGCCAGGACCTGGAGTAATAGAGTGGGCCAAGGGAGATTTAGTATGAAAAAAAAATAGATGTGTATGATGAGCTTGTTTTAGGGCTCATTCATACAGGGTGCAAAGGGACTATGTGGGGCAGGATTGCCCAGTGCAGTACCACCACATGACAAGGTGAAAGCCTTGTTCCCTACAAGATCAGTTCACACCACCATGACTTAATCAAGCTGCTTACATACTATCCAGTTGTATTCGGTATTATGGGAGCTAGAGATGCTATCCTGTTTTGGTGTGTACAGTTTCTTCCATCTCTTGGACAAAGTTGACTTGAGACCCCCCACAACTTGATTGAGGTAAATTAAATAGATCTCCAGTGTCTGGATCGTTTCAAATATAGTGCTCAAAAAATTCAACAAAAATTATAGGAACACTTTGAAAACACATCAGATTTCAATGGGTAAAAATATAATGCTGGGTATCTATACTGATATTGACTGGGCAATGTGCTAGGAACGAAAGGATGCCACATCAATTGATGGAAATGAAAATGATCAACCTACAGAGGGCTGAATTCAAAGACACCCCGAAAATCAAAGTGAAAAAATTATGCAGCAGGCTAGTCCATTATGCTGAAATTTCATTGCAGCAACTCAAAATGGTAATCAGTAGTTTGTATGGCACCCACATGCTTGTATGCATGCCTGACAAAGTTGGGGCATGCTCCTAATGAGACAATGGATGGTGTCCTGGGGTATTTCCTTCCAGATCTGGGCCATGGTATCACTGAACTCCTGAACAGACTGAGGTGCAACCTGGCGGCATCGGATGAACTGAAACAATGTCCCAGAGGCGTTCTTTGGATTTAGGTCAGACGAGCGCGGGGGCCATTCAATGGTTTCAATACCTTCATCCTCCAGGAACTGGCTGCATACTCTCACCACATGAGGCCGGGAATTGTGCACCAGGAGGAACCCAGGACGCACTGCATCAGCGTAGGGTCTGACAATGGGTCCAAAGATTTTAACCCGATACCTAATGGCAGTCAGGATGCCATTGTCTAGCCTGTAGAGGTCTGTGCATCCCTCCATGGATATGTCTCCCTAAACCATCACTGACCCCCCACAAAACCGGTCATGCTGAACGATATACAGGCAGCATAACGTTCTCCACAGCTTCCCTATACCCTTTCACGTCTGTCAGATGTGCTCAGGGTGAACCTGCTCTCATCTGTGAAAAGCACAGGGCGCCAGTGGCGGACCTGCCAATTCTTGTGTTCAATGGCAAATTGAGCTCCACAGTGCTGGGCAGTGAGCACAGGGCCCACTAGAGGACGTCGGGACCTCAGGCCACCTTCATGAAGTCTGTTTCTGATTGTTTGGTCAAAGACATTCACACCAGTGACCTGCTGGGGGTCATTTTATAGGGTTCTGGTAGTGCTCATCTTGTTCCTCCTTGCACAAAGGAGCAGATACTGGTCCTGCTGATGGGTTAAGGACCTTCTACGGCCCTGTCCAGCACTCCTAGAGTAAATGCCTGTCTCCTGGAATCTCCTCCATGCTCTTGAGACTGTGCTGGGAGACACAGCAAACCTTCTGGCAATGGCACATATTGATGTGCCATCCTGGAGGACAGTGGCAGCTGGAGGTTTCTTTCTGGTCCAATCGCACCCCCCCCAAGGCGAGCGGTCGGTTGGTCAGTCTGTCTATTGGGTTACCAGCACTGAACTTATCCTATGGATGGCACGTGCAGCGCTTCACTCAGAGCAATGGGCGGCGGTTTCCCCTGCATTATGACGGCCATGCGTCTCCTCCCCGGCCAATAGGTTTGCTACTTCTTTCGGCCAACCAGGAAACGGGTCTGAAGACGCGCTTCCTGATTGGCAGGGACAAGAATCAGTGTGATCATAGCGAATATTCATTCGCTATTGTCACACAACTGGGTGGGCCTATTAGAGCCTCTGGCTCTAATCACATGCTTCAAAAAAAAAAAAAAAAAACCCCTATTGGAATCCATGCCTCTGGCACCCCACATGTAGATTAGGGGGCCAGACACATGGATAGGGGGGCGGCGCCCCTGCACCCCTAATGGGCAGGCTGCCACTGCTGAAGTTGGACTGCCTATGCAACCTTTATAGGGTCCAGGTATCACCTCATGCTACCAGTAGTGACACTGACCCTACCTAGCCAAATGCAAAACTAGTGAAAAACAGAAAAGAGGGGGAAAAATTGTCAGTGGCCTCCACCTGTAATATTATTCCTGTTTTGGAGGTTGTCCTATTGTTGCCTGTTGGTGCAAATTGTCTAGGGAAATGTTAGTTTTGCAAAATGTGGGAGTAGGATTTTCATTAAAAAAATGTGTAATATTCAGAAGACAGGCCATCAGGACCCGGGCTACCTGTCGAAAAAGTTGAATGTACTGCTCGTCAGAATGGTTGGATGTAAGGACAGATCCAGAATATGCAGAGTAGAGACCCCATCTCAAAGGATCAACGCCAAGTCCGAGGAATGTGTTTATCAAAGTTATGCAAGAGGTTAGGATTTATCAGTGGTCTCTTGTATACCATTGCTCTGCAAGCTTTTTAAGATAAGAGTTATTTAACAGTACATATCAAGTGAAGATTGGGTGTTCAGCATTCCTTTTGCCCAGAACTAGAATCAAATTAGGTTAGGTTTAACTTATTGTCTGGAGGATCTGGGGTCTTGGTGAGAATGTGTTTCACCTGTATGTAGAACCACCAAGGTATAGACCTTTTGCTGCCCAAATATCTAGTTCTGACTGTGAAAATAGTACTGCGTAAAGAACATTCCTACTCTTAAGGTGATGTTTTGGGTTACCATAGCTAAAGAAATTAGACTCCCATGGAGAGAAGGTAGAGTTACCTTAGAGTGGCGTGAGGGAACACAGAGGTGTAGAAAGTTTGTATCATTTGATTACCATAGAAAACAAGTTAAAGTGGAAGTTAAGGTAAAACCTAACTAAAGCTAAACCTGCTCTCTGCCACACTTTAAACCTAATCTAGACAAATCTAAATCCTGTAAAGCAAAAATTGCTAGACTTACCTTTTCTACAGTTGATTTGGTCTGGTCCCTGCATCAGCTGTCAGTGGCAGCTTCATTGTGGAGGCAGGTGCATTAGAAGCAGCTGAAAACGGAAGCCCCATAGTAAGTCTATGGGTGAAATCACTTCTAGGGTATTTCACAGCTGTTGTCGGTCCTCTCCTGCACACAGCTTCTGCTGCTGGAAACCAGACTGGATCAGCTGCAGAATAGGTAAGTACAGCAATTTTTGATTTAAGGGGTTAGATAGATTAGATTTAGAATGTGGCAGAGAGCAGGTTAAGAGTTAGTTTTTACCTTGACTTACACTTTAAAGAAGGCACCAATAAACAAATGATTTTTGTTAGCATTGTTAGCAAATGCATTCTGTCAACTTGTTGTATGAGAGAAAACCCATGTTGTGACCATTCATGTTCCATTTTGACTCATGCCTTGGAGTGTTTATGAACATTAAAATCTACCAGTCATATTAGGTGACACACCTGGCAATATCATGAACCCAGAGGCCACCACTACTCTTAGCATCTTTAATCTATGTTTGTGTATTCTGGACTGTTTATCAGCCCACATAAAGTAGAACATGTCAAGAAGCCAAGTGATAATGTACTGGGAATTGTTTGTAACAAGTACTATACTTTGGGGAGAATTATCATTTTTATTATCTTATTCTGCTAGTCCAGGAGCAAGAAATCCTTTGCCAAGCCTTTAAGTCTGATGTAATGGACTTAGCCAAAGAGTGAGGGAAGTCAACCCTACATAGGTTGTCTAGGGTAAGGTCCAACCCACTGTGCCACGCTGCCATAAACAAGCTGTTGTGTGGTGAGGATCAGAAGGTAGCATTCATTTGTGGATATAGGAGGGGCTAAGGACTCTGATGGGAAAGGATATGGGTAACTGAAGACCCTGATCTAAAAAGGGAGGAGGGGAATGAAGACTCTGATGTAAAGACGGAGCTTCTGATGTGATGGGTAAGTCCATTTTAGGCTAGGATGCCTCAAGATTTTGCACACTTTCAAAGGGTGATAAATATATAAAAATTGAGCTCTGTCATTTCAAAGCCATTGTATCAAATTTTTAGGGACTCAATGACTGGAATAGTACCACTGGATTGGCATAGGGCCAATGTGGTGCCCATATTTAAAAAGGGACCAAAGTCTTTACCAAGTAACTATAGACCTGTTAGTTTAACTTCTATAGCTGGGAAGATACTGGAGAGTTTAATAAAAGACCACATAGTCGAGTTCTTGCTGGAAAAAAAATGATTTAAGCAACAGACAGCATGGATTCATGAAAGACAGATGTTGTCAAACAAACCTGATTTCTTTTTATGAGGTGGTAAGTAAAACCTTGGACAGAGGGGTGTCTGTGGACGTGGTTGTACTTGGATTTTGCAAAAGCGTTTGACACCGTTCCCCACACACAGCTAATGTGTAAGGTAA
This sequence comes from Glandirana rugosa, assembly GCA_018402905.1. Taxonomy (NCBI): domain Eukaryota; kingdom Metazoa; phylum Chordata; class Amphibia; order Anura; family Ranidae; genus Glandirana; species Glandirana rugosa. The sequence continues at coordinate 137,314 of BLSH010054920.1, read as the reverse complement.
AGTCTACAGGCATGGAAAGATCAGTTTGCAAATGGATAGAAAACTGGCTAAAAGACCGAATTCAGAGAGTATCTTATTCTGAATGGTCTAAGGTTATCAGTGGTGTACCCCAAGGTTCAGTGTTGGGACCCTTACTTTTCAATATATTTATAAATGATATATGTTCTGGGATTAAAAGTACCATTTCAGTGTTTGCCGATGACACCAAGCTATGCAGTGGAATAAGTCCTTGCAGGATGTCTCCAACTTACAAGCAGACCTCAATGCACTGTCTAATTGGGCGACTATGTGGCAAATGAGGTTTAATGTTGATAAATGTAAAGTTATGCACTTGGGGGCTAAGAATATGCATGCATCGTACATACTAGGGGGAGTACAACTGGGGGAATCCATACTGGAGAAGGATCTGGGGTTTTTTGTAGATCATAAGCTTAATAATGGCATGCAATGCCAAGCTGCGGTTTCCAAAGCAAGCAAAATCCTTTCTTGTATTAAGAGGTATGGACTCCAGAGATAGAGACATCATTTTGCTCCTGTACTGGAGAAAGTGCAGAGAACTAATAAGAGGCATGGATGAGCTCAGCTATGAGGAAAGATTAGAGGATCTGAGTTTATTCTCTCTTGAAAAGAGGACATTAAGAGGGGATATGTACAAATATATAAGTGGTCCATATAGTGAACTTGGTGTTGAGTTATTTACTTTAAGGTCATCACAAAGGACAAGGGGGCAATGGGCTTTATGTCTAGAGGAAAAAAGATTTAATCTACAAATACGGAAATGTTTCTTCACAATAAGAGCTGTGAAAATGTGGAATAGACTCCCTCCAGAGGTGGTTTTGGCCAGCACGGTTGATTTCTTTAAAAAAGGCCTGGATTCTTTCCTTAACCATTTCAGCCCCGGAAGAATTTCCCAGGTTAGGACCAAAGCACTTTTTGCAATTCGGCACTGCGTCGCTTTAACTGACAATTGCGCGGCCGTGCGACGTTGTACCCAAACAAAATTTGCGTCCTTTTTTCCCACAAATAGAGCTTTCTTTTGGTGGTATTTGATCACCTCTGCGTCATTTCTGATCACTGCTATAAACAAAAAAGGGATTTTATTATAACTTACCGTAAAATCCTTTTCGCTCAGTTCACTGACAGACGCAGCCTTCTTATGACACATGGGTTATGCTCATCTCACTAGGAGTAGACTAGGCAAAAACAAACAAAAGCATAGGCAGGCCCCTCCCAGGGGGCCGTCCTCACCTAAGCATATAATCCCCCTGCTCTGCATAGCACATCAGTTTGTAACAAGCCGTACAAACTCAACACAGAGGGGTGGGTGCTGCGTCTGTCAGTGAACTCAGAGAAAAGGATTTTACGGTAAGTTATAATAAAATGCCTTTTACTCCTCCGTTCACTGACAGACGCAGCCTTCTTATGACACGTGGGGACGTCCCAAAGCTGTGCCAATCAAGAGGGGTGGGCAAACTATAACAACTGTACCCAACAGAAAAAGCCCTCTCAGGCGGCGCTAACCGCGCCTATACTGCCGCTTGTAATACTTTGCGGCCGAAAGCAGCATCCGAAGATGCTAAAACATCAATTTTGTAAAACTTAGTAAACGTGTGCACTGAGGCCCAAGTAGCCGCTTTGCACACCTGAGACACCGAGGCCTGGTGTCTAAACGCCCAGGAAGTACTAACTGCCCTGGTGGAATGAGCCGTGACTGGAAAGGGGGGAACCTTGCCCCGAATCTCATATGCATGAGTCACGGTCTTCCTTATCCAACGAGAGGCCATGCCTTTGCGTGACCATTCCGTCAGCACAAAAAGAATCAGACTTCCGAAAAGAAGCTGTAGAAAATAAATACTCCAGCAAAGCCCTCACCACATCCAAAGAATGCAGTTCAACTTCTTTGGGATGCGTCGGGTGCGGGCACAATGAGGGAAGAACAATATCCTCATTTAAATGAAAAGAAGAAACCACCTTCGGAAGAAACGAATGGGAAAGGCGCAAAACCGCCTTGTCCTTGTGAAGGATCAAGTAAGGTGACTTGAAGGATAACGCTGCTAACTCAGACACCCATCTAGCGGATGTGACAGCAACCAGAAAAGCCACTTTCTGCGACAACAGTCGCAAGGGAATGTCCCTAATCTTTTCATATGGTGGCTTCTGTAGCACAGAAAGCACCAGATTCAAATGCCACGGTGCCAGAGGCGACCGTGTCCGAGGAGCCACATGACGTACCCCCTGTACAAATGTACGGATCAATGAATGAGACGCCAAGGGCCATTGAAAGAGAACCGCCAGGGCCGAAATCTGACCCTTAAGCGTACTTAACGCCAGGTTCTTGTCCAGTCCTTGCTGCAAAAAAGTCAGCACTCTGGACACTATATAAGAGCGGGCTGAAGAAGTCACGTGACGTGACGTAACGCGTAGGCTGCACACAACGTTGCTGGATACCTAGTGAGAGGTGCTTTTACTCTTGCTGGAAGTTTTTATTGATTTTAAACCTGTTTTTATGCAAGCGTTTTTATTTGGCTTAATAAATTTGGATCTTAATTTACTACACCATGGGAGCCTTCTGTTTCTTGCTTTACATCTGAGACATAAAAGGTCGGTACCCTAGGAAGGAGATTGGCGACCGAGCGGTCGGACGAGCGGCCCATCCCCCATATGAGCAGCAGTAAAGGAGGTGTGGAACTGTAGAACGAGATCCTGAAAAGATACCTTTATATGCCCATAACCTGAGAAACCAAGGTGAGAGTTCTGTGAGCACGTATCACTGCAATAGCACCGTCTAAAGGAATCTCTTTGGGGTGGAACACTTCACAAATCCCCCAGAATAAAGAGGCTTTCTTTATGCGAACAAAGCACCATATGTTTGAATGGACACTTGAGCACCAGTCACTTTATGTCACCATCATAATTTCTTTTATAATTGGACTTTATTTTACTGCTTGAAGCACATTGATCTAACTAATGAGCACTGAATGTATATATATATATATATATATATATATATATATATTTGACAATATCACTGTCATTGAGTTTATGCGAAAGCTACTAATTTTTAGCAGATTTTATCGGTTATACATCTGTATGGTTTGAGGTCACTACCATTTTATTGTTTTTTATGTACAGAGGCATTTGAGCGTATAAGGGAAACTTCCCTATCCAGGACTGATTCTAAGTTGTTTATGTGCATTTATCATTTTATATCATTTGATGTCAGAGAAACTTGGGATATATAGCTAAAACTCCCAGCCACTAGGAATCATTACATAACCTCACCACTAGAGGGACACCAGTTCACATGATTTTAGTTGATAGGCTGCGCAGTACTACTCTTGTCTATATTGATTGATATAAGAGCGGGGGTTCCAACGCCCTGCCTCGCACCAGGTAATATAGGCCTTCCAGGTCCTATGATAAATCTTACGTGAGGTATCCTTACGTGCTCCAATCATAGTAGGGATCACGGAGTCTGAGACAACCCTATCCCTCAACACCTGGGACTCAATAGCCAAGCCGTCAAAGCCAGCGAGGGTAAAGCAGGGTGCAAAATGGGCCCCCGAGACAGTAGGTCTTCGCGAAGTGGAAGACGCCACGGAACATCTGCCACCATCCGTACTACGTCAGCGTACCAAGGGCGCCGAGGCCAATCCGGTGCTACCAGGATTGCCGGGATTCCCTCTGCTTCTATCGTGTGCATAAGCCGCGGTAGAAGCTTTTGAGGAAGAAAGATGTACAGAAGCTGATAGCAACCCCAGGGTGCAACCAGTGCGTTCAAGGCGACCGCCAGCGGATCTTTTGTTCTGCACACAAAGGTCTGTACCTTGTGATTGAACCTGGAGGCCATGAGGTCCACCTCTGGTGTGCCCCACTTGAGGCAAACCTGGCGGAATACTTCTGGATGTAGGGACCATTCCCCCTGATCCAGAATCCGGCGACTGAGAAAGTCCACCTGCCAATTTTCCACGCCTGGGATGTAGATCGCAGAGAGCTGGCACGTGAAGTTCTGCCCACCGAAGGATCAAAGCCGCCTCTGCGGCTGCTGCTGAGCTTCTTGTTCCGCCCTGATGGTTCACATATGCCACAGCCGTGGCATTGTCCGACTAAACCTGGACAGGGAGGCCTCGCAACCTTTCTGACCAATGGGACAGACAAAGTCTGATCGCTCTCAGTTCCAGTACATTTATTGGAAGACAAGCTTCCTGCACTGACCAACAACCCTGGGCAGAGAACTGACCCAGGACCCCTCCCCAGCCCAATAGGCTGGCATCCGTCATTACGATCGACCAATTGAGGGGGAGAAAACATTTCCCCCACTTTAGGGCCGGAGCCCGAATCCACCAAATCAAGGATCCTCGGGACTGATGATCCAACCTGATCAGTCTGTCTAGGGATAGGGGGGATTTGTCCCATTGGGATAAAATCGCCTTCTGCAAGAACCGAGTGTGACTCTGAGCGTAAGATATCGCTTCGAAAGTCGACACCATGAGCCCCAACACTCGCATACAGAACCGTAAGGAGGACCACTGGTGTGATAACAGGGTTCGCACTGCCTCCTGAAGTGTCAGGAGCTTGCTCGGTGGTAAAAACACCCTTGCCTGAACCGTGTCCAGAATCAGACCCAGGAATTCCAGCCGGCAGGATGGAATCAATGATGACTTCTGCAGGTTGATTAGCCAACCAAACTCCTCTAACGTGGACACCGTAATTGTCACGTTCTCCTCCAGAGCTGTAGCAGACTCTGCTCTCAGGAGTAAATCGTCGAGGTATGCTACTACCGCGATACCTCTCTGTCTCAGCAGCGCCAGCATAGGGGCCACCACCTTGGTGAACACTCGGGGAGATGAAGCCAACCCAAAGGGAAGTGCCACAAACTGGTAACACAGATCCCCCACTGCGAAGCGTAGAAAACGCTGGTGACTGTGACACACTGGAACATGGAGATACGTGTCCCTGATATCCAGGGATGCCTTGAATTCCCCTTGGTGCAGGGCGGCCACGACCGAGTGGATGGACTCCATCCTGAATCTCTTCGTCTTTACAAAGCGGTTTAATGCCTTCAGGTCCAGAATTGGCCTGACACCTCCCTTTTTGGGCACCATGAAGAGGTTTGAGTAAAACCCGCGAAATCTTTCCCCCATGGGTACCGGTACAATCACTCCCTGTTCAGCTAGTGCCCGAACGGCGCCTAGAAGCGCCCCCCGAAGCCCCTGAGGGAGTCTCAAGTTTGAAGGGAAGAACCTTTCTGGGGGTAGAGAGATGAATTCTATCCTGTACCCGGAGGACACCACCTCCAGTACCCACCGATCGGTGATGAGGGCAGTCCATCTGTCTGCGAACCCCAGCAACCGGCCCCCCACCCGTAAGTCGAGCGGGGGCAACCTATCATGCGGAGGTTGATTTATCCTTCGCTTTTTCGGACTTATGCTGCCAAGGCCTTTTACTGTGCCCAGCGGCAGCCTTACCGGACTTGAAGCCCTTACCCGCTGAGCCGGGCGTCCGAAAAAACTTCTTCTGACCTGAAGAAACAGAACCCTGCCTACGGTGAAAATCCCGCCGCTTCAGCTCTGGAAGAAAAGTACTCTTCCCCCCCGTAAAATCCTTAATGATTTCATCCAACTGTGGGCCAAACAGACGCCCTCCCTGAAAGGGAATATCTGCAAGAGCTTTCTTTGAAGCCTGGTCACCCGACCAAGAGCGAAGCCACAGCACCCGCCTGATAACAATTGCAAAAACAGACATTTTTGATAATATGGGAAGAAGGTCCAAGGCAGCATGGCAAATGTAGCGGAGACCCTCTTCCAAATGTTGCACCCGCTGCACCTCAGCCTGTGCACACTCACAAGTTAACCCAGTGTGCAGTGTGGCAGCGTGCTCGTGAAGAGATTGTGCCGCCGTCGCAGTCGCTAGCGCAGGCTGCATGGCTGACCCAGCCAACAAGAACAGTGCCTTAGACACTGCCTCCGTGCGGCGATCGGCCACCACCCTAAAAGACGGCGACCCCTCCAAGGGAATGGTCGTTGCCTTATGCAGACGGGCCACTGGGGGGTCCACCGCTGGGGACGCCCATCTCGTAGTAAAGCTATCCTCAAAGGGATAGCTAACAGCAAAGCTCTTAGGAAAGGCAAAGGAATTTGGTGGCCGTAGCCATTCCTTGAACATCGCCTGTTCAAACACCTGATCATAAGGGTAAGCCCTAGGGGACCTAGGGGGTTTAAGTGGTCCACAAACATATGCGGACTTATGCGACTCCCCTGCTTGGTCAAGCCGCATGGAGTCGCGGATATGAGCGATCAGAGCGGTCACTATCGCTTTATCACGCGAAAAAGGAGCCTCCTGATCACCTTCGCCGTCTGAGGGCAGTTCACCTTCTGATAGGACCACCGGTGTGACCACCGAGGTGCTTTCTGGATCCAAATCCTCCCCTGAGGACTGAGGGGGGGTAGGCGTTTCTTGGGGCCCCCCAGAACCGGGTCCCCCGCCCGGGGAAAGAATTCCCCAAAGACCGCCCTCAGCTGTTCCAAGGACACCAAGGTTCCTGGAGTGGATTGTTGATCTGCAGATAATCCTCAAAGGGGTACCACCCCGTGTGTCCCTACTAACGGACCCCCCACCAGCCGGCTACCTCAGAAGCTGCCCAGGTGCCCACTCTCCGCACCCTGGGGCGGAAGAGGGGTCCACTCACCAATCCGACGGGCGCAGCAGGTAGCCACCCAGAGCAGACTTACCTCCCCATAGAGAGGCATGCTGCTGGCAAGGCCTCTGGACAGGCGGACCCGTCACTGGGCTCTAGTGGGTTTTAGCCACTGGCCGCCCGCACGGAATGGGCGCTATGTGGCGGGCCCCCGCTAAGGGTAGCTCGCATAGTGTCGGCCGGACTGGGGAAAGTTTTGGATTCGAGATATCCCCTATACCACCAGCCGGCTTCTTGATAACAGTCTTCATCAGAAAAACTCTTCAGGAGACCGCAGATCCCATAGGGAACCAGGTCTAGTCCTTGCACTAGGCAATTAAAAACTGATGTGCTATGCAGAGCAGGGGGATTATATGCTAAGGTGAGGATGGCCCCCTATGGCCTATGCTTTTGTTTGTTTTTGCCTAGTCTACTCCTAGTGAGATGAGCATAACCCACGTGTCATAAGAAGGCTGCGTCTGTCAGTGAACGGAAGAGTAAGAAGAGCAACCATTTTGCAAAAAAAAACAAATTTCTTACTTTTTGCTAAAATACAAATCCAAAAAAAAAAAATATAAAAACATTTTTTTTCACCGGGGTTGGCCGATTTATATTCTTCCTCATATTTGTGATAAAAAAAAAAAAAAAAAATCGCAATCGGTGTTTGGTTTGCGCAAAAGTGGCCGCATTTACGGATGGTGAGAATTAAATTTCCGGGGTTTTTATTTTTTACTGGTAATGGCGGCGATCTGCGATTTTTATCGGTACTGCGATATTGGGGCGGACATGTCGGACATTTTTGACACTTTTGGGACCAATGACATTTATACAGTGATCAGGAATTTCAATGTCCACTGATTACTGTATAAAGGTCATTGGCAGTGAAGGGGTTAACCTGCAGGGGGAGATCTAGGGGTTAAATGTGTTCCCTGGGCTCTAGATGACTAGGGACAGTGACCCTAGTCAATCTAGAGAGAACGGGTACCATCGGGTCAGGGGGGTGTCAATCTTGTACGGGTCCCTTGTGTGAATTGGGGATCTAGAGGGGGACGTCCAATTGGGGAAGTGACGGTTACTGGAAATATGTCATTAGTCACCTGTAAATTTAAAGACTAGTGACATATTTACAGTAACCAGGGTTTTCACAGTTTTTACAGGCTGTACAGGCGGGGTTATAGCGTCATGGCTATTTTTAGCGTCTA
>BLSH010054920.1:50627-129426 GCA_018402905.1 Glandirana rugosa | reverse complement strand
GGGGTTATAGCGTCATGGCTATTTTTAGCGTCTAGTGGCGGTAATAGTCATTTTTTAAATTTTTTTTATTTTTGGGGCCTTTAAATTAAGAGTGGTAGGCATTTACGCCGGTGAAAACGCGTTTGGTTAGTTTGTGGCTAACGCTAAAAAAAAAAAAATAGTGTTTATACTCCTTCTTATATTTAGCCGGTTTTGGCCACTTTCTTTTACAAAAATATATAAAAAAAAAAAAAAAAAACCTAAACATAAAATCGTTTTTCATTCTTTAAACCCAAAAAAACGTTTTACCAACGAGAAGAATGAGAAGGCAAGTGACTGTCTGCGTCGGAAGAATACTGTGCACCCAATACGAGTAGAGTGATCCTCATCTGATCCGTACGGAAGAGTAAGAAGAGCAACCATTTTGCAAAAAAACCCAAATTTCTTACTTTTTGCTAAAATACAAATCCAAAAAAAAAAAAAAAAAATATATAAAAACATTTTCTTTCACCGGTTTTGGCCGATTTATATTCTTCCTCATATTTGTGATAAAAAAAAAAAAATCGCAATCGGTGTTTGATTGGTTTGCGCAAAAGTGGCCGCATTTACGGATGGTGAGAATTAAATTTCCGGGGTTTTTATTTTTTTTAAATTTTTTACTGATAATGGCGGTGATCTGCGATTTTTATCGGTACTGCGATATTGGGGCGGACATGTCGGACATTTTTGACACTTTTGGGACCAATGACATTTATACAGTGATCAGGAATTTCAATGTCCACTGATTACTGTATAAAGGTCATTGGCAGTGAAGGGGTTAACCTGCAGGGGGAGATCTAGGGGTTAAATGTGTTCCCTGGGCATGTTCTAACTGTGGGGGGACTGGGCTACCATGGGCAAGAGAGATCTAACTGATCCCAGTGACAGGGATCAGTAGATCTCCCATACCCCCACTATCAGAGGGGGGAAGCGCTGTGTTTACATCGGCGGTTCCCTGTTCTTTGCCGATGTCCGCCGGCGAGCCGCGGGCACACTCCCCAGGAGTGTGGCGGGCGCACCCCCTAGCGGCCATTCGCAGATCGCCGCCTTTTTACGGCAATTCACGCCCAGCGTCCACACTGCCGCCGTAAATAGACGGTAGGCAGTGTGGAACTGGTTAATGTAAATAATATAACTGGGTACTAACACTTTTTAGGTAAAGTTGATCCAGGGTGTATCCGATTGCCTCTTGGGGGATCAGGAAGGAATTTTTCCCCCCCGTTATATTAAATTGGATCATGCTTTGCTGGGGTTTTTTGCCTTTCTCTGGATCAACCGTGGGTGAAGGATTGTATATGGGATTGTTTGGTTATATATAATTTTTTTTTTTTTTTTGGTTGAACTAGATGGACTTGTGTCTTTTTTCAACCTGACTAACTTTGTAACTATGTAAAAAATTTAACTCAATATTGTGAAAACACAAAAATGAATCAATATAATGACATCAAACTTATTAGGTGAAAAAACGTGTATAAAGAAATCACACCAAATATGTTGATGTAGCACCCTCCTAGGTAGGTGCTAGAAGAGAGTATAGTTTTTGGTCTTTCTGCTTACCAGGAAGATTGTCAGGCAAACTTATAGTGCTCTCTGCATACCAGGGAGCAGGATCTATTGGTAAAGTCTGCTCAATGTGCTCAGGTTCAGCTCAGCTGAATGTCCTACACTGGTCCAACTGTGCAGCGAAGGGGACACTGAGCATCTTAAACTGGTATGTAGCAGATGCCTGAATGTGTCTGTGCGGCTGCAACATGTTGCTTCAATTAGAATGGAGCGATTGCCATCCCAGAATGTTGTATGTGACCTGGAATGCAGGAACCACTTCTGAACTGCTGACACCCATAGTGGCTATTCCATTTGGGAGAGGACGGGGGGGTGCTGAGAACACCGCTGGGGCCGGGACCAGTGGTGCACACCCGTATCCATAATCTACCAAACCAGAGAGACCCACGTCTCAGAGGTGCAATGTCTTAAAGTTATGAAGGCCGAGCAGCGGCCACAGGATGCATTAGTAGCAGTTGCAGCAACCAGATATCTAGCTCTTAAAGATGCTTCAATATGGATCCAGAAGCTGAGGTCCTCCAGTGAGGAGGAGGCAGGGATCACTGAGGTGGGGTCATCTCGATTTGAGTACCGATTTGGGTCCCTGGAAGAGGGAATCGGTGAATGGGGATCAGAGGCAGAGACTGAGTGGTACTGGGGGACTGAGGGAAGAAGCAGCTCCCCAAGTCCCAGTTCACTCAGTGAATAGACAGAGGCAGCAGTGATCCGTATGAGGGTGCGAGGAAGTTTGGGTTCTGCGAGGCCTACGCCACATGGGTCCGAAATCTATCCCCACCCCACGCCTATGCTCAGGCTCAGACACAGAATGTATTATACCAGAAGCTGATCACCAAAGTGGTGATCCCGTATGCCCCACCTGGGAGTAGAGACAGGCAGAAACTCCCCAGGTTCTCCCATTTTCAACGACTCATTCAGAGGAAGGTGGCCATGGAGTATGGATACGATTTATCCATATGCTCCAAGGAAGATCATGGAGGAAATTGAGAGCAAGAGGGAGACCTGGTGTGATTACGCCACCTGGGAATTCCTATATGTCCCTAAGCCGCACCAGAACTCGTCCAGATCACCTCGTTGGGACACTTTCCTCTACATTATGGAAAAGTGGAATCTGGGGCGGTCAATACGCATTGACCGGGTGGAGGTCAACCACCCAGACAGAAGAGGCCAAGCCTGGTCCACTAACATCATAAATCCTGAAGGCAAGGTCTTGCAGATTCCTCATTCAGATTACTACTACTGAGGTGTTCCAAGTCTGAGCCAAGTTTAAAGGACTGTTGTTGTCAAGTAGCGGTTGAGAAGAGTTGCCACAGTTGGCTATTGTTCAAAGGGTTAAAGGCCCTTTTCCCTAATCCCCTTTCCTTCTATCCTTGCAAATGAAGGAGGGGACTACTGAAACTGCTAATGTTTCACCACCTGGGAGAAAAGCACGTCTGCCACAGAGGACTTCTCCCTATTAAAGCCAGCTGCTGCTGTCTGGAGGGGGTAAAACCCTAGTTCACAGAGACACTTTGTGGAGATCTTGGGCCATGGGCCAGTGCAATGCAAAAAGGAAATTTGTGCGAGTTGCTATCTTGTGAAAAAAAAAGGGTAGTGGCACACTGTTTCTTCAGAGAAGAGGGTGCCGGGGAGAAAGAGCTCCCTTGAAGAGTTTCTACAAACACTCACAAGTAGGCCAGCTATTGCTCAAGCTCCAGCAATAACAGCAGCCCGTCAGGTGGAGATGTGTTGCCTGTAGGGTTGCCACCTCATCCCTTTAAAACCGAACACATTAAACAAGTTCTGTGGCTGGTTAAGGTGGTAATTAAACCATTTGGTGCTTTACCTGCATTCAATTAGCCTCAGAACCTGTGTAATTCATATTCGTTCCTGTTTAAAGTGATGAGGTAGCAACCCTAGTTGCCTCAGTGCTGTGAGGGCTACCCCTTCAGCTAGAAAAGTCAGTGGATGGGTGTCAGTCAAGGGGATGCTAGACAGTATTCTGAAAGTAAAGTAGTTGCATCAAGTCTGCTGCTAGTGAGAGCATGTGGCAGTATGGTTAAAGCATTGTGTCTGCTTCCACAAATCTTCTGGTGAAGCCAAGTGAGAGTTGTCCTTATCCAATGTGAATAGTTCAAGTTGGAGTACCCACTAATCCCTTCTCCCATCCAAGTTCCACAATCAATACACAAAATACCCAAATACCCTGGACTGGTCATTGAGTAACGAGCAAGCGGGAGTAAGGGGGGATATGTGAAAACCCCTAGCAACTGGCTGCAGGTAATCAGATGGAGGCCTAAGAAGTCAACACTCAACAAGCCCTGCGGGGATAGTGCTACATAAATAAGTGTCCATAAGAGCCCATTTACAAGGGCTAAAAAGAAAAAATATATGTCAAACAAGAAAGTCCAAAGGGAAAGAAATAATCCACGATTCATTTGCTCCACCAGTGTCTCCCCGCAATCACAATTCATAGTGCTTCCCCCACCAGGTGACATCAAGTATTAAAGCCACTTACCGGATCCTGTGGACCATCATAGTAAGGTCAAATGCGTGTGTTACATCTACTTATGAAGGTAACCTCCAAAGCGTCAAATGTGATCCAGTCAGGGTTGGGTCATCAGCAGGATGAAGAATAAAAATAAACATATTACACCCATAGCGTAACCCACAAAAAACATTTATTCAAAAAATAACCAGTAAATATTTCAAAAGGAAATCACACTAAGCAAATCCTTGGGCAATAGGTTTAAAAAAACTTGCATATAGCAATAAAAACAGATACAATTGCTCTCCCAAAAAGCAGCAGGCTGTGTGGCTGCACCAGACTCCCGCCAGTCAGCAAGCGTGCATGATGATGAAGCGTCGTCATCACGCACGCTTGCTGACCAGTGGGAAAGTCCAGTGCAGACACATAGCCTGCTGCTTTTTGGGAGAGCAATTGTATCTGTTTTTATTGCTATATGCAAGTTTTTTAAACCTATTGCCCAAGGAATTGTTTAACCACTTGCAGACCGCCCGCCGCAGCGTGACGGGGGCAACATGGCTCGTTACCGTGAACCGCTGTCACCTAACGGCGGCTGCAATAACTAGTATTGTGAGCACGCTCACTGTGTTCCGGGGGGCCAGGGAGCGGATAGGGCAGACCCGATAGCCGCTGGCTACCCGCGATGCCCCCCCCACAGTCCCTGTATGTATACACGGATCTCCGTTCTGACATGGGGGGGGGGAAGGGCTGTGATCACAGGCTTCCTGTATATGAACCAGAAGCCGCCTCCTCCCCCTCCCCCTGCAAGCCCAGTCCCCATACAGTTAGAACACACTGAAGGAACACAATTAACCCTTAGAGTGCCCCCTGCAGGTTAACCCCTTCACTGTCAATGGCATTTGCACAGTAATCAATGCATTTTCATAGCACTGATCGCTGTATAAATGCCAATGGTCCCAAAAAAGTGTCAAAATGGTCCGACATGTCCGCCGCAATATCGCAGTACCGCTAAAAATTGCAGACTGCCATTAGTGGTAAAAAATAAAAAAAAATAAAAGCCCCAGAAATTAATTCTCATCACCCGTAAACGCGGCAACTTTTGAGCAATCCAATCAAACGCTGATTGCGATTTTTTTACCAAAAATATGAGAACAGTGCCTTGGATACCGCCTCCATCCACCTATCGGCCGGATCCTTAAAAGAGGGAGACCCCTCCAAGGGGATGGTCATCGCCTTATTCAGGCGAGCCAACAGAGGGTCCGCTGCGGGGGATGCCCACTTCTGCACAAAACTGTCCTCAAAGGGATAACGCACAGCGAAACGTTTGGGCAATAAAAAGGAATTCTGTGGACGCGGCCATTCCTTATAGACCAGCTGGTCAAAAAATTGAGCATAATGATATGCCTTAGGGGACCGTGATGGCTTAAAGGACCCACAAACATACGCAGTCTCCTGCGACTCCCTGGCCTGGTCCAACCGCAAAGACGCACGGATATCGGTGATCAGGGAGGCCACCAGCGCCCTCTCGCGCGCAACCGAGGCCCCCTGGTCTTCCTCACCATCCAAGGGCTCCAGTTCCCATCTGAAAGCTCCACAGGGGTCCCCGTGACCACTGAGGCCCCTTCCGGTTCAGAATCCTCCCCTGAAGATGGGGGGGGGGGGTGGACATTTTTTAGCCACCCCTTTAGCACGGCTCGGCACCCCCCGGGAGAAAAACTCCCCCAATATGGACTTTAACTGATCCAGCGGAACCAGAGGACCCAGTGCAGCCTGCGCTTCCACAGATCCCTCCGGAGAAGAACCCGCAGGTTCAGCCTCCATTGTGCCACCGGAACACTTGCTAGGCCTATAGGCCCTGACACCCCCACAATGCAGCCCCACCACTCCCCCACAGAGCAACTGGGAGAATACCCAGGACTGCACCCACCGCCACCGACACCCAGCTATACTTCCTGTTACAATTGCCCTTCAAGCGCTGCGTCCCAGTAGGAGTGCTGACCGCCTGTCTTGTGCCTTCACCGCCGCTGTGCTTTCACCGCTGTCCTGAGGGAAAGAGGAAGAAATGGCGCCAGGCGCACTTTTCTTCAGCAGGCACACCAAAAATGGCCGCCGAGCGGACACAAGAGGCCAAAGCGTGCTCCACACAGGCCGCGACTACGACAAAATGGCCGCTGAGCATCCACAAGAGGCCAAACAGCCCACAAAATGGCCGCGGCTATGGCAAAATTACGGTGATCCACCGCACGGAACGGGTAGCTCGCATCGGTCGGCCGCGCTGGGGAAGTTTCAGGATTCGAGATATCCTCTATACCCCAGCCGGCTACTTGATAGCAGTCTTCATCAGATAGCTTGAGAAAAGCAAAAAAGAAAAAATTGGGGAACCGCAGATCCCAGCAGGGAACCAGGTCCAACTCCTTGCACTAGGCATAAAAAAAACTGGTATGCTATGCAGAGCTGGGGGGTTATATGCTGGAGAGAGGACGGCCCCCTGGAAGGGGTCAGCTTGCTTTTTTTCTATTTGCCTAGTTTACTCCTAGTAGGATGTGCATGAACCCCACTTGTCAATGAAGGGCTGTGTCTGTCAGTGAACGTAGGAGAAATTGTTTTTTTTTGCAAAATTGTCGCTCTTTTTTTGTTTATAGCGGCGATCAGAAATGGCGCAGATGTGATCAAATACCACCAAAAGTGAGCACTATTTGTGGGAAAAAAAGGACGCAAATTTTGTTTGGGTACAACGTTGCACGCCAGCGCAATTGTCAGTTAAAGTGACACAGTGCCGAATGGGAAAAAGTGCTCTGGTCCTAAAGTGTGAAATCCTTCCAGGGCTGAAGTGGTTAATGTGACTCCCTTTGCAAGTTTTACTTGTTATTTTTTGAATAAATGTTTTTATGGGTAACACTAAGGGTGTATATGCTTTTTTTTTCATCTTGCTGATGAACCAACCCTGATTGGATATTTGTCGCTTTGGAGAATCCCTTCATGAGGAGATGTAACATGCGCATTTGACCATACTATATCCACAGGATCCGGTAAGAGGCTTTAATACTTGGTGTCACCTGGTGGTGGAAGCACTACGAATTGTGATTGCAGGGAGACACTGGTGGAGCAAATGAATCGTGGGTAATTTGTTTCCTTTGTGCTTTCTTGTTTCACATATATTTTTCCTTTTCAGCCCTTGTGGATGGGCTCTTATGGACACTTATTTATATATATGGTGTGATTTCTTTAGTTTGATGTCAATATATTGATTCATTTTTGTGTTTTCACAATATTGAGTTTAATTTTTTAGCGCTGTTTCATATATTTATCACAATTCTTGCATTTAGTGTCACAGATTGCTTAAGCATCTGCTCGTTTGTAATTTACGTTTTAGTGCTGATATCCTATATGATTTTTGACTTTCAAAAGGGTGCCATGGCTGAAAAAAAGGTTTAGAAACACTGATGCAGACCATGTGAAACTGAATCTTTTCTTCAAGGAGGTTACTGCGCTATGTGTACTGTTTCAGAGTGGCGTATAACATGCCTATCCATTCTAGCATCTGCTTTTCAGGCTGAGAGGTTTCAGTAATGCAAGTATGTAAGTCCATGCTATTCTGTCAAATGCCTTCCCTACATCATTGGATCAGGAGACAATTTACTTTATGCATTCATGACCACAGAATGTCATTTAAAGCTTTTGTGGTATTGTCTCTGGCTTCTCTGCCCAAGATAAACCATACCTGATTGTCCAGTATGGAGAATTCTATTTTTGCAAAAATCGGAGCATGATTGGATATGGTGATTTGCTCTATGGAAGCTCAGTGTAGTTTAGATGTATCCTCTTGGGTGAGAAAAATGTAGTTGAGTCTGGAGTATTTATTGTGAGTGTGGGAAAAAACAAGTAGTCCCTATCTGAGGGGTCCAAGTGACACACCACACGTTCCCGTAAGTGACGTACAGCTATGGCAATTTGCGGAAAAGAGCCAACCTGCCGCCGGTGTGCCAACCTGGTGCCAAGTGGTTAAACACAGTAACTTCTTTATGTCAGAACCACAAAACTGATAACACTAAAACAGAAATCTGTGTAACCTCAGAAAAAGTTCTTCCTCGTATTTTGTGTGTTCTTTAGAGGCTCACCCTCCAACACTGGGTATCATCACCCCCCCCCCCCCTCCAACTCCAACCAGAGAACACAGACCTTCCAGAACACAAAGCTCCCTTTTCTCATTAGCTATGCTTGATCAAAATAAAGACAAAGATAATAAACACAGCAGTACTAAATGCATATTATACCTCTATGATAAGTTAAGCAAACATGGCATGTCACTGCACGTTCCATAGTTATATGACTATTAGCACTCATACATACGGGCGTTTTTTGACGCCACGTTTTTGGGCGTTTTTTGCAGCTCTCCATGTTATTCAATGGCCCTCTAAAAACGCTGACGTTTTTGAGCAGTAGAGAGTGTCGGCGTTAGTGAGCCGTTTCTAGAAAGTGGGACAAGTATGTTCTGAGGCTGTAACATTTTGGCTTTTTGACGCCGCAAAACGCTCACTAACGCCGTACCAGCATTTTTTGACACCGACGTTTTCTGGTTAAAAAATAGCAGAGGAATGTTTGTTTTTTTTAAAACGCCTATTGACGCCGACGCTCACTAATGCTCATTGACGCCGATGCAAAACGCAGAAAAAAAAAGCAGATTTTTCCCTGACGTTGGACCTGACGTTTTGCTTATTTAAAAACATATGCCCGTGTGTATGAGGCCTTATAGATGAAGCAAAGTACCCACGTTCTTAGTTAATCTTTTGGTAACTCTGCTGCTCAAGTTTTGTAGCCAATAAGAACAAAATAAACTTCCATCAATTTTGTATGCATTGCCTAAGATTCAGTAGAGGTTAGAGGGTCCATCTGTTTAGAAGGTTATTTAGTACAGATTGTGGAAGAACTGCATCATATGGCCTTCAAACACAACTGAATCATGTGCTCTGGCCTGCTGGAGTATCTCCTCATTGAGTGGAAAGCTTTGCAGGCAGTAAATAAGGTCACTCGGATTACCTTTTTGTAGGCTTTGGGGGCTGGAGGGACCTGTGTGTGCAGACTAAGTCAGTAAGAGGCTTTGCAAGCCTCTCTAATAGATGTCTCCGCCCTGTCTGCGTTTGGTCAGGTTGGACTAACTCTTCTCTGATGTTTAAAGAGGAACTGTAGTCTGCTGACATAATCTGTAATAAAAACATCTTTGCCATTCTGAAGCTTCCCTCCTACCACTTTGTATAGATTATTTTATATACAGTATACTGTGATTCTGTAATTGCCAAATATGCTGCAGATATCTCCCTCCACTAAGTCTGGCTGCATCCATTTTAACTGTGGACAGCTGAAGTTGCTGCCTGTTCACTTCCTGGTTTGCACAGACACAAAGAGGCACTCCTCCAGCTCTGCAGCCCTGCAGATTTCCTTGGCCCTCTTATGACTCACCCCTCCTGGCAAACTCTCACAAGGGTGAGAGAGCTGTGCATGACGTCATATGCCTAGGCTAATGACCAGACAATAATCAGGAAGTGGGCTGTATAAAGGTACAAAAAATACACAAGCACCTCTAAGTGTAAACCGTATAGTAGGAACATTTATTAAATCCAAGATAAAACCAACAAAAATAAAACATATTCCATCTCAGAGTACTAGAATTATTACACCTACCATGTTATCTACTGTCTCTCTTGCCCTTGTGGCCTATTTTATGTTGGGAGAACTATTATGCAACTAAGGAAAAGGTTTGGAGAGCACTGTAGATTCGTGGAAGGGGGGAGCGATAAGCACAGTGTCCCCAGACATTTTGCTGAACACCATGATCAATCCTCTGATGGGTTGAAAATTTGGATCATTGAATCCATACCAGCTTCATTTCCTCCGGCAGAGCATTTCAAACTTCTCTGCTAACGTGAAACATTTTGGATATTTCATTTGGACCTTCTTGCTCCCGGGGGCTTCAATGAGGAGACTGAGACTAATGCTCTGATCTAGTTCTAACTACAGCTGACCAGAGCCCCCCGTTATATGTATGTGGGCGCACACACAATTGACCACAATGTTGCACCACTCTAAATTAACTACTACATGTATGTATGTTACATAGGTATATTGTTCCACTATAATAACACCACTAATATATTTTTTTAAGCAACCCAATATTTACGGAGGCTGCCTTCAATTTCTCCCTACTGTAGGTAGTTGAAATACATATATTGCATTGAGTTCCACCTATTAATAGCGTTAAATAACTCTAGCTTACCGCATACCTCCTTGTACTAGTTTTAATTATTATTTACACATTCATGTAGCAATTTTTTAAAAAAAATCTTTCCCCAATTTATATGTCCATGATGGCGTTTCCCTTTCTTTTCTCTCGCTCCTTGTTCCCCTCTTTCCTTCCTTGTATTCCCCCTTTTCTATTTCTTCCCAATATTGATTTCAGTATGTGTTTTTAGTATTTGATAAGTCTGCGATATATTATTCAGCCACGGTATGGCCGTAATGGGCGTGTACATTCATTACACATCAATGCAGACCTGCCCATAAATGTGCCCTTAGTCAACATGGTGTTTACTCTGCTTGAAGAAGGGGCGGAAG
Source organism: Glandirana rugosa (assembly GCA_018402905.1). Taxonomy (NCBI): domain Eukaryota; kingdom Metazoa; phylum Chordata; class Amphibia; order Anura; family Ranidae; genus Glandirana; species Glandirana rugosa. The sequence continues at coordinate 118,772 of BLSH010054920.1, read as the reverse complement.
CTCAGAGAATGCATCGCCGTTAAGCCATCATGCCGCAACCGGAAGTGACGTCCATACATTGCAGAAGAGTCTGGTACCAGGAAGCAACTGTGGGAGTGTGGACAGGTGTAAATCAGGTCTGTGTTGCTGTCTGTCAGCCGGTGGCTTGGAAGCCACCGGCTGACAGACAGCAACACAGACCTGATTTACACCTGTCCACACTCCCACAGTTGCCGGCATGAAACCCTACAGCTTGCAGTGGCTGACACTGTAATGCGCTATTATACTCCATGCTTGTAAGTTTTTATCTTGATTTTAATACATGTTCCTACTATACAGTTTACACTTAGAAGCACTTGCGTATCCTTTGTTCCTGTTAACTAGAAGTGCTTCTTTCTTCTCGCATGGAGCTGCCCTTTTGACCACTGGATTCTATGGAACTTGTTGGACTATCTATGGACTAATCTGATCCCACGGTCCAGTTTTTAGCTTTGCTTTAGTTGCGCTCAATATTTTATTTTTTACCGTAAAATCCTTTTCTCCGAGTTCACTGACAGATGCAGCTCTTCATTACGTGTGGGGTTTATGTTTGTCCAACTAGGAGTTAACTAGGCAGGGAAAAGAAACAGCTGGCCCCTCCCATGGGGCCATCCTCTCTTCCCACATAAACCCTCTCCATAGCCTAGCTCAGCAGTTCGTACACAAGCCGTACAGAAAACAGAGCACAGAGGGGTGGGTGCTGCGTCTGTCAGTGAACTCAGAGAAAAGGATTTTACGGTAAGTTTTAATAAAATCCCTTTTTCTCCTACGTTTACTGACAGACGCAGCTCTTCATTACGTGTGGGGATGTCCCCAAGCTGTGTCAAAAAGAGGGGTGGGTAAACAATAACAACTGTACCCAACAGAACCTCTAAGGAGGCACCAGACGCGCCTACACTGCCGCCTGCAAAACTTTGCGGCCAGAGGCAGCATCCGAAGATGCTAGCACAAACCTATAAAACTTAGAGAAAGTGTGAGCCGAGGCCCAAGAGGCCGCCTTGCACACCTGTGAAACCGAGGCCTGGTGTCTAAAAGCCCAGGAAGTACCAACAGTCCGGGTATAATGAGCCGTGACCGGAAAGGGGGACCTTGCCCTGAACCGAATATGCGTGGGTCACGGTTTGTCTAATCCAACGAAAGTAGTAGCCGACGAGGCCGCCAAACCTTTGCGCGGACCCCCTGTCAGCACAAATAAGGCATCAGCCTTCTGAAAAAAAGGCTGTAGCAGCTAAATACATTCGTAAGGCCCTCACTACGTCCAAGGCATGCAACTCAATTTCATTTGGGTGTGATGGACAAGGGCACAATGAATGAAGAACAATATCTTCATTAATTTGAAAAGAAAAAAACACCTTCAGAAGGAAGGAAAGAAAGGGTCACAAGACCGCCTTGTCCTTATGCAGGCCTAGGCAGGAAGACTTGCACGATAGTGCCGCCAAGTCAGACACCCGTCTGGCGGAAGTGACGGCAGCCAAAAAGCCACCTTTTTGCGACCGCAGTTGTGAGGGAATCACCCTGATATTTACATAGGGTGGTTCCTGAGGTACAGAAAGTACCAAAATCAGATCCCACTGGGCCATTGGGTCTTCACTCGAAGCGCCACATGTCGCACACCTTGTACAAAAGGTACGAATCAACCAGTGCGAAGCCAAAAGGTCTCTGGAAAGGAATCGCCAGAGCCAATCTCCGGCCCTTGAGAGTACTCAAAGCCAGTGTTTTTTTTTTTTTCCTTCAGGTCCTGCTGCAAAAAATCAGGACCCTGGACACTACTTAAGAACGAGGGTAATGACCCTTCGCCTCGCACCAAACTATAAAAGCCTCTCAGGTGCAGTGGGAAATCTTGCGAGAAGTACACTTGCGAGCCTTCAACAAGGTAGGGAACACTGAATCAGCTACTCCCCTGTCTCTTAGCACCTGGGACTCAATAGCCAGGCCGACTAAGCCAGCGAGGGTAAGGCAGGGTGCCAGATGGGCCCCTGAGACAGTAGATCGTCTCGCAGCGGGAGCCGCCAGAGGGCGTTTGCCACCATTTGCACCACGTCGGCGTACCAAGTGCGCTGAGGTCAATCTGGAGCCCCCAGGATTATTGGTATTCCCTCTGCCACTATCCTGCGTATCAAACGCGGTAGAAGTTTTATCAGAGGGAAGGCGAACAGAAGACGATAACGGCCCCAGGGGGCCACCAGCGCGTCCGTGGTCACTGCCAACGGATCCTTCGTTCTGGACACAAAGGTCTTCACCTTGTGGTTGAACCGAGACACCAAGAGATTCACGTCCGGCGTCCCCCATCTGCGGCAATCTGGTTGAACACCTCCGGGTGGGGAGACCACTTTCCCTGGTCCAGCGTCTGGCGACTGAAAAAGACCGCCTGCCAGTTTTCCACACCTGGAAAGTAAGTGGCGGAGAGTGCCGGAACATGACGTTCCGCCCAACGCAGTATCAGAGCTGCCTGCGCCGCAGCTGCTGGACTCCTCGTGCCGCCCTGATGGTTCACATATGCCACTGCCGTGGCATAGTCCGACTGAATCCGAATCGGACAACCCTTCAACCTCACTGTCCGGTGAGACAGGCACAATCTGATTACTCTCAGTTCCAGCACATTGATGGGGAGACGAGACTCCTGTGCCGACCAACGGCCCTGGGCAGTGATGAACACCCACTGAAGGGGCAGGAATGACTTCCCCTGAACCAACACCGAGTCCCGAATCCACCAGGTCAGAGATGCCCTGGTTTGGGAGCTCAGGCGGATCAGAAGGTCCAAGGACCGAGGGAACCTGTCCCACCGAGCCAGGATTGCTCGCTGAAGGAGACGAGTGTGACTCTGGGCGTATGGTATTGCCTCGAAAGTCGAGACCATAAGCCCCAGCACCCGCATACAGAATCGTAATGACGACCGTCTGTGCGACAGGAGGGTTTGCACTGCTGACTGCAGTGACAGCAACTTGGCTGGAGGAAGGAAAACCTTGCCTGCCCTGAGTCCAGAATCAGGCCCAGATACTCCAGGCTTCAGGGTGGAGACACCGTCGACTTCTGCAGGTAGAGCAACCAGCTAAAGTCCTGCAGCGAATCATTGTGCTCTTCCAGAGCCGAGGCGGACTCCGCTCACAGGAGCAGGTCGTCTAGGTAGGCTACTACCACAATGCCTCTCTGTTGCAGCCATGCCAATACCTGTTTTGTGAAAACTCGAGGGGCTCAGGCAAGACCGAAAGGGAGTGCCACAAATTGATAATGGAGGTCTCCTACTGCAAAGCAAAGGAGACGCTGATGCCATGGACAAATAGGTACATGGAGGTACGCATCCCTGAGTCCAGAGACGCCAGAAATTCCCCCAGATGGAGGGTGGCCACAACCGAGCGGATAGATTCCATCCGGAAATTCCGCGCCCTAACATACCCTCTTTTTTTTTTGGGAACCACGAACAGATTTGAGTGAAAACCTTGAAAACTCTCGCTGGAGGCACTGGCACGATCACCCCTTGTTTCGAGAGTCCTTTGCCTGCGGGAGCCCTGAGGTCGAAGGGAAGAACCTGACTGGGGGCAGAGTGTTGAACTCAGAAACGTCCCACCACCCGGGCCCGGGTGGGGGCAACCCATCAGGCTGAGGTTTGTCCTCCGCCTTTTCAGTTTTGCGCTGCCACTGCCGGTACCCGGCCCCTGCAGCGACCATACCGCGATGGGTTCCATTACCCGACGTGCCCGGGGCGCGAAAAGAACCTCTTCCGACCCCAGGTAGGGGGCCCCTGTCTGCGGCGAAACTCACGCCTCCGGGGCTCTGGGAAGAAGGTGCACTTACCTCCTGCGAGATCCTTAATGATCTCACCCAGTCGTGGACCGAATAGACGTCCACCCTGAAAGGGAAGGTCTACGAGACCTACTTTGGAAGCATGGTCACCGGACCAAAACGCACCCAGAGTACCCGTCTGAGGGTACGGCAACACCGCTATCCTGGATGACATAGGCAGTGAATCAATGGCCGCATCACCAAGGTACTTGAAACCTTGGAGCAAAAATTCAGCCCTCTGCGGCGTATCCATTAGGCAGCCGCAGTCCAGAACATTCTGGAGCTCCGCCATATGCTCAGATATTGCGGCGCTATGGCGGATGTCAGGGTTGGCTGCAGAGCAGAGCCTGCCACCAGGAAGAGCGACTTTAACAGTGCCACTGTCTTTTAGTCAGCGGGGTCCTTGAAGGAAGGAGCCCCTTCCAGAGGAATGGTCGTCGTTTACAAAAAAGCTTTCCTCAAGGGGATAGCGAGCAGCGAACCGTTTTGACCTATGCTCTCGGAGTGTGGGAGGAAACCGGAGCACCGGGAGGAAACCCACGCAGGCACAGGGAGAAAATGCAAACTTCAGGCAGGGAGGTCATGGCTAGGACCTGAGCCAGCAAGCATTTTGCTGTCAGGCGCAAGTGCTACCCACTACACCACTGTGCTGCCATGAAAAAGAATGCTGCGGACGCTGCCATTCATGATAACTAAAGTGATCATAAGGGTAAGCCTTGGGGGCCCTATGGGGCCTGGAGGACCCCACACACATGCGCAGAAGTCTGCGATTTGTAATCCTGGCAAAGTCGCAGCATAGCGCGAATTCCAGCGATAATGGCGTAAAACCGATGTCCCCTGATCCCTTTCTCCGAGGGACGCTTCTTGGGGGCCTGTAGGGCGACATCCGCCCGGGGAGCATTCACTAAAGACCGCCGCAGCTGGTCCAAAAAAGTTGCGCAGATGCGTCTGAGCCAGCAAGCAAGCAGGTTCAGCAGTATAGCCTGCCATCGTTCTCCCCCCAAATCCCCCTTAGTAACACACAGATGCATACTAAAAGTTGAGGGCACCCCCACACAGCCGCACAACACTGCCCCACAGTGCACCAGGGAACCCCAGAGGACTGCACCCGCCGCCACCAGCACCCACAGGAGATCCCAGCTATACTTGCTGTTTGCTGCCTGCAACCTTTGAGGACCGTCCGGAGCACACACCTTTCCAAAGCGAAAGGAAAAACATTTTCCACACGTTTTTGCATAGGCAGAGGACTCCAATATGGCCACCGTTGAACACTAGAGGCCGAAAACAACCTGCAGGGAACGTGCAGTACCGCAAACGGCCACTCTGAGCGCTAGAGGGAAAGCTCCATAGGCTCAGCATGTCTGCGGCTACGGTAAAATGGTGGCGGTCTGCCGCAAAATGGCGGCCGATCGCCGCAAGGTGGTGAAAAATCAATGGACGGTCGCCGGACGATCGGGTGGGGCGCAGGGGGGGTTAGGGTGGTGGCCAGGGGGTGAAAAGGAGCTCCACGCGCCCGTACCAGGGGCTACCCAGAATTATTATTTTTTTTTCAAGGGTCGTCGGTCCCCCTTCCACCCCTTGAAAAGGGGGGGGGAGGAAAGAACTCTCACTCACCACTCCGGACGACCGCCGTGGGTAGCCACCCAATCGCAGACTTTCCACCCGTCTGGACGGTATGCTGCAGGCCAGAAAATCGCTCTACCCGAATCGCATCCGGGGCTGGGCGTAAGTGGGGATCACCCCAGGCCACCCGCGCGGAACGGGCACTATGCGGCGGGTCCCCATACGGCGGGACTGGCTTGGGAAAGTACAGAGCCCATGGACTCTCTATGCCCCGGCCGGCTTCTTGATAGCAGATCAATGCTTGATAGAAGTCAAATAAAATAAAAGTAAAGAAAGAATAAAGAAAAAAGGGAAGCCAGGTCAACTCCTTGCAAACTAGGCATTGAAACTGCTGAGCTAGGCTATGGAGAGGGTTTATGTGGGAAGACAGGACGGCCCCATGGGAGGGGCCAGCTGTTTGTTAACTCCTAGTTGAACAAGCATAAACCCCACACGTAATGAAGAGCTGCGTCTGTCAGTGAACGTAGGAGAAAAACATTTTACTATCCAAAGTTAAAACAACAAGGGCAGAAGATTTAATAGATGGAAAGTTGAAAAAATGACTGAAGGTCTGCTTTAAGCACCTACCTTGATTGTCAAGGTCCTTGATATGGATGTGCATTTCAAGCAGTGTGTCAGTATGCTGTGTCTGCATTCAGTGGAGGGCCCTCATTCTTTTATCCCGGCAGCCAACTCTTTCAACTTTCAGACCAGGCCTTGTAGATCTCTACCTCATTTAGGGCTCCCCTGATATGATATTGGCTGCAAGCAAGGTGAACTCTGCTCTGGTTAGGAGTTGGTGTATGAAGATGATATTGTTATCCAGCAGGCATCTTCTGTTTCCCAATCCTCCCCATGTTTGCAAAGAGGGTACAGTTTAAAGCTTGGCAGGGGTCAATGGTGCTAGAACTTGTGTCCTGTAATTTCTGATTTATTGCAAGTCACACCCCCCGTTTTGAATTACCTCGGCTAACATTCCATTTTTTAATTCAATCTGATTTTATTGAGAAAGAAGGGAAAAGTACAAAATACAAGATCATATTCATTTAACATGAAGTCGGTAGATCAACATAAAGTACCAAGATAGGGTTCACAGTGGACAGGTATAAATTAGCAAAGAACAACAATAAGCGACTTTCGCAGAATTATAAACCGTATATGGTCCGTACCAACTGGGGTCTTAAGACTGGTATTTGTGCACACCGCTTTCTGCAATTTGAGCGGTGTTCACTACTTTATGGTCCATATACGTGCGTAATATTAATCCTGCACTGCGTGGTACAAGAGTACGATACAGAGGCGGCAAATAGACTGAGGACTCCTTAAAGTTGAAATGTCCTTAAATAACAAAATTAATAGGATAAGATGAGGGCAGAGAAAAATCTTGTAAGTCAAGGGGGAGGATAGGAGAATAGAGATAGAAGAGGCAAGGGGGGAAGCAGTAGATCAGAGAGCATATGGAGAAAGCAGAAGGCAAGGAGGCATGGTCCGTAGGCTAAGTCAATTGGTCAGTGAAGTTCCCTTCTATCCATGGAGCAAAATCCTCAGAGTGTCTGAATACAGACCAAGACGTCCAGGTCTTGGAGAATTGTTCCAGATTATCCGTCTCCTGCGCCAATAGTCGTTCCATCCCGTTAATCTTATCCACCTCTATCACCCAGTCTCCAAGGGAGGGCACACTCTCAGACTTCCAATGTGTAGGTATAACCACTCTGGCTGCAGCTAAAAAGTGACGCAACACATCCTTTTTAACCGATTTCAGCGAGCCTGGGAGAATGGACAGTAGTGCCAACTCAGGGGAAGGGACTACCGCGGCCGCCATGAGTTTACAGTATAGGTCAAAGATCGCCTGCCAAAATTTGCGTATAGGGAGGCACTCTCACCAAATGTGTAAGATAGTTCCCTTAGACATAAAGCATCGCCAACAAGTATCTGGGATGTTTGGATCTATAAGGTGCAAAGTAGAGGGGCAGCGGTACCATCGGGTCAGTAGCTTGAATCCCTTTTGCTGGCTTTGTGAGGCTGGAGACAATTTGTGAGTCAATATAAAGCATTTTTGCCAGTCAAGAGGGGAGATCGAATGGCCGAGATCTGATTCCCATGCTTTTGTATAAGGGGTAAATCTGGGGAGGTGGCTGAGTGTATGAGAGCATATAGTTGTGAGACTACATGCTCTGGCGGGTCAGTCTGGAGTAGTAGGGCCTCAAAAGCGGAGGGGTCCGTTAGAACCTCAGGCGGGGAAGGTAGGCTTCGCATATAAGATTTCACCTGTTGTATCTGAAGCCACTGCGCCAGTGCAGGAGCAGGGATCTCAGGTAGAGCGCCTGTGGCCAGGGAGTAGTCAGGGCGGAGTATCTGAGCCAGTCGTCTATGGTCCTGCTTGTTCCATGGGCCAAAGGCCTGCCTCTGTAGGGCTGGAGGGAAGTCATGAGTCCCGAACAGGGGAGTCATAGGCCCCTTTGGATTAGATATGAGCCCCGCAGCATTTAGGTGGTGCCAAACAGTCAAAGTGTGTCGGGTGAGTGCACACATCATTGAAGGGTTCTGAGACGTAATGATAGTTGACCAAGGTAGAGCCCGGAGATCTCTCAAGTTCAATTGGGTCTCGATTTGGACCCATAATTTAGTCAGGGAGTGATGGTACCAGTCGAGTATTCTTGTCAGGACCGCTGCTTTGTAGTAAATATGAGCATCCGGGGCACCGGAGCCTCCTTGTGCCTTTGGAAGAGAAAGCAGTTCATACCGTAATCTGGGTCTGGCTCCCTTCCAAATAAAGGAAGAGAACACCCGACGTAGCTTCTTAAAGTAGTCAGAGGGTATGGGGATCGGTAGTGTTTGGAAAAGATATAGGAATCAGGGGAGTACGTCCATTTTTAGAGTATTTATCCTACCAAACCAGGATAGTGGTTTCTTATCATAAGTAGAGAGGTCTGCTTTGGTTTTAAGGAAAAGAGGAAGGAAGTTTTTGGAGAACAGTTGAGTTGCGTCTGCAGTTATGTGGACGCCCAGGTAACGAATGGATGCGGAGCCAGTCCTGAATGGGAAGGCACTCGCTAAGCGTTGGAGGGTCTCTTTTGTCAGGGACACATTCAATATCTTGGATTTGGTGTAGTTAACTTTAAAATTACTCAGCATTCCAAAACGTTGGAATTCTTGGAGAATATGTGGTAGAGATTGGACTGGCTGAGTCACAAAAAGAAGCAAGTCATCTGCAAATAGTGCTAGCCTGGAGGTTATGGGGCCTACAGTAATACCGGGAATGTGTGAGTTGTTCCTTATAGCGATGGCTAAGTGCTCCATGACCAAAATAAAGTAGGGGAGACAAGGGGCAGCCTTGCCGAGTCCCGTTGTGTATTGAAAATTTGGGGGAGAGGGAGCCGTTCACTTGTATCCTGGCCGATGGGCATGAATAGAGGGACATGATTCGGGATACCATGTTCGGCCCAAGGCCAGCTTGTGTCAGTGACTTTTGAAGGAATTGCCAATCGACCCGATCAAAAGCCTTTTCCACGTCGACAGTCAATAGGCAGAGGGGGATTTTTTGCTCGCGCGCATAGTTCGTGAGAAGGAGGGTTTTCAAAGTATTATCCCTTGCTTCGCGGCCGCTCACAAAGCCCACCTGGTCTAAATGGATCAGGGCAGGGAGCAAGGGCTGCAATGTAAGGGCAAGGGTCTTGGCGAAGATTTTAAGGTCTACTCCAATCAATGAGATGGGTCTGTAACTTGTACATAGGGAAAGGTCTTTCTCGGGTTTTAAAATGACAGCTATGTGGGCTTCGAGAGTCTGCGGAGGGAACGACTGGCCGTCCGATATGGAATTAAAGACTTTAGCCAGGAAAGGAACTAGTAGGGGTTTAAATGTCTTGTAGAATTTAGAGGTAAAGCCGTCCGGGCCAGGACTTTTACCAGAGGGTGTAGCGGCTATTGCTTTCGCTACTTCGTCTTCTGTGATGGTAGACTCAAGGTCTTTAATGGTATTATCTGCTAAGCGGGGAAGTGCTGTTTCTTCTATGTAAGCCGTTATGTCCGATTCGAACGTGGGTGAGGGAGGATGGGTCGCCTCGGGAGTCAGATTGTATAGGGATCTATTAAAGTCTCCAAATGTTTGCGAAATTTTCATGGGTTCACTAACCAGTTCTCCACCCGAAGTTTGGACATGTGGGATAAAAATGGATGGCGTGACAGGATGTAAAGAGCGGGCCAGTGGTCTACCACACTTATCTCGAAATTTGTATTGGTGTAGCGCCAGCTTATCAGCTTAAGTACGAGCCGAAGCCTCGTAAAGGTTGCGAAGTTGGGAGCGGGCCGCTGTGACCTCCAAGAGAGCTTGTGGCGTCGGGGTATGTTTATGGCGAGTTTCAAGTGCACACAGCTTATCCATAGCCGCTGTTATGTTAGCCGCGCGCGCTCTCTTCAGTCGGGTCCCGATCTGTATAAAAACTCCCCGCAAGACTGCTTTAAGTGCCTCCCATTGAATCGGGAGGGGAGTGGGGTCGGCTACATGATCTGTAAGGAAGTTAGATATGGTTTCCGTTATTATCCGTATACATTCAGGATTCTCGACAAGGGAATCGTTTAAGCGCCACGTCCATTCCCTAACTGGGGTAGAGGGAACCATCAAAGTCAGGTAGACTGGTGAGTGGTCAGACCAGACCATCGCTCCAATGTCGCAGTCCGGTGTCCAGTCTAAGCAGCTGTGATCAATAAGGAAGTAATCAATACGGCTGTATGTGAGGTGTACCTGGGAAAAGTGAGTTTAGTTTCTGTATTTGGGGTGGAGAACCCTCCAAACGTCCATGAGACGGAAGTCGTGGAGTGATCGCTTGAGGGCCCTCAGTTTAGAGAAGGGAACAGATGTACGGGAGGTCGAAAAGTCTAATAGAGGATCCAGAGGGGCATTAAAGTCTCCTCCCAAAATCAATTTGCCTTCAGCGAAGGTCGACAGTACTTTCAAGTATTGGCATTTGGTCAACATTTGGTAGATAGAAGTTGGCAATCGTGTCGATCCCCAGAGCAAAATCTTTACAAAGATATATCTCCCCTGAGGATCGGAGATCTATTAACTTGATCGGAAGCGTCTTATGAAAGGCAACAGAGGCTCCCTTGGTTTTCTGCGTGGGGTTCGTGCTGTGGAACCATCTATTGAAATATCGATTGGCGCAGGATGGGACAGAGTCTGAACGGAAATGGGTTTCCTGTAAGAGCAATATATTGACCCGGTGCTTGTGCATGTGGTAGAGGATCTGTCCCCGTTTAGAGGCCGCATTAAAGCCATTGACATTGTATGTGCAAAGCTTCAGTGTCGGGCAAAGTGACACCGTGTGGACCATGTTGTAAAGCAAAGGGAGTAAAAGTAAAGAAGAGAGAGCAAGAGAATGGAAGAGGAAGAGAAAAAAAAAACCACAAGGTAAAATGGGAGGTGGTATGGAGAACAGAAAGTGCAGGAGTGGATGAGGGACAAGGGGGGAGCGTGTCTGTACACACTAATATACACACACTTAGATGCTTAAAGAGAAGTAAGGGCTAAATGAGTAGAAATCAGGTGGGGGACTCCTTGTATTGGGCCTGAGATTACTAAGGTGTCAGCATTAGCCGAACACCACGTGTAATACACACTCAAGGCACAGTACGTGCCTAGCATATTTGTATGGGTTAGACGTATTGGGCAAAGCCAATCCGCGAACCCAGCACCAGGACAGGTATAAACGGTATATAAGAACACTTTAACCATTGAAAATAACATATTGTAACACTTATCTTCCGCCATAAGGGTGACAAAAATACAGACCCGGAGGAGGAAGAGCGTATCTGACGGATAACAAGCACGTCTGGAGTCGCCCTCCTCCTCAGGGAGGGAAGTCTTTATGGTAGTTCCAGGAGGTTAATGAGATTGAGGTGTCTCCCTGTACTTGACCATTAATAGCATATACTACATAAACATTCTAACAGGGGGATAAGGTAATTGAGAGGGAAGAAGAACCTGAGCATGAGAAGGCGGGGGGGTAACAAATTTTCTCATAACAATTTTGAAACATATTCCCCTAAAATATACCTGTTAGGCGTAAGGCCAATCATGGAGGATCACCGTGGAGACCAGTGCATAAGAGGACCCAGAGGCCCCCCAAAACTCATAAGAGGTAGTAGGAGCTCCTTGCCATCCGTTCCCTCCTCTGCCCCCGCCGAACTCAACACCGCCAGCCATAAGACATCTAGTGGGGACCTCCGGGTCCCCTACATGGTAATACTCCAGTCCCAGGGGCGGCGTCGCGATCCGACAGGGACAAACAGGAACCGGGAGGCATTCTTAAAGCTTATAGGTCACCGATCTAGAGCATATGGTGATGAAACCATTAGAGTCCGATGTACGCCCAAACTCCAGCCAAGGGGATAACGCCAGCAAAGAGCAGGACGAAGATCGAGTGAACATTTAAGTTGCATACCTTTTAGGAGGATAAGAGTCTGTTTCCTCATTCTGTTTAGAAGGCTGTATAAACAGCTCCAATGGAGTTCCCAGTGCATCCTTGTGTATCACGGCAAGAGATAATTGTCAACTAATGGGTCTCCTTGAAGTCATGTTAACAGGTGTATCGGGAATGCCTGGAGTCAGTTAATTAATCCTCTGGAGAGGTTGGTCGGCGTACTCTAGGACCCATGGATGAGGACCTTGATCTCGGGCGCCTGCGGCGTTGTGGTAGGGGACCACGGCTCTGAAGTCCCAGGTTCTCCTTAGGGGGATCCATCCAGACTAAAGTCAGCCTGTCTGGGCCGGGCTTCCGCAGGGCTCAACTGGTACGGTTCACCATGTCTGCATTATCAGACTAGCTCCCCTTAGGAAAGTCTCCTGCGGTGGGGATGGTCAGTGATCCCCCAGGGGGGAAGGGGGTATCCACAGAGGGGCCGTTTAGTTCAGGTATAGTATAGGAGCACCCGTAAGGTGGACCAAGATGGCCGCCGGCAGTAGGCCTCAGCTTGTAATAAGGTGTGGTGTATCAAGATGTCCGTTTTGGTCTGCTTAGGTGCTGAAGCAGAGACTATGGGTGTACCAAGATGGTCGCTCCTATGTTCTGTGTGGAGAGTTGGAGAGTCTGGGTGGACCAAGATGGCCGCCGTTTAGGCCTTGAGGGCCTTATCACAGAATCTGCACCCCCTGATGGTCTCTGGATGCCCCACTGTGTATGAGTGGCCGCCGAAGTTGCGGACCAGCGGACTCCTAGAGCCTTATGAGGTGAGTGGGCTGGGCACCGGGTGAAATTTAGTCCGCGGCTGGCGGCCGTCACTAGGCCTCAGGTCGCCGCTGCAAGGCCGAGGGTGCAGCGTTATTTCTTAGCTCAGCTCCGGGTTTGGTGGGGCTTGGTAGGTGCCCGATGATTGCGAGGTGGTGTCTGGGAAGGCAGATGGACAGGGTGGGGGCCGTAGGAGACGCGGCCCGCATCCCAGCGGCTAGGCCGCAAAAGCCGGGGACTAAATTTTTGGCGTTGCGGACCGGAGCCTCCAATCCGCGGAAGAACGGCTTTATTTTGTAGCGGAGGGGACGGGGAGGCTAGTGCTGGCAGAGATGATGCCTGGAGCTCCGCTTTCTGCCGTCCGCTCCCATCCACGTCCAGCAACATTCCATTTTTTGAATATTATCACCTTAGATGCCAATGGGACAGTTGAAGGTTTCTGGTAAGAACTGAGAGGGCCCCTATTTAAATTTTGAACCATGTGTCTGGATTTTTTTTTAAATTTAAAATGTGTCACAGATACAATACAAAGACAACGTCGCCTAGCATACAAACAGCGTTAAGCATAATAAGCAAAACCAATATTCCGTGCTGGATTGCAATATACTAAGGCAGGTACAAAATGCAATAAGAAAAATGGAACAATTGTATATAAATGAAAGGAACCCTTCAATTAGGTTTGTTTTGGAAGGCAGACTTGTTTGAGGGAGGATACCCTCCAACTTCTAGAAGGATCTGCAACGTCACACAATGAAGTCCAAAACGGGGTAAATAAGAGGGGTCTGTGCGCACCACTTTTTTTTTTTATAAAAGACGAATTAGAGAAGAAACAGATAAAGAAGGAGGAGGAGAGAGAGATGAGAAGAAAAGCAGAAAAAAAAGGGGGTGGGGTGTTAGGGAAGAACAGTAGGGGGTTGGGGAGGGGGGGGGTAGGGATGTATTGAAGGAATTTGTCAGAGAAACAGAAGAGGTCCCAATAAAACCTTCTGGACTTATGTGCCTCTGACTTGTCCTGTACAGCAGAGGTTAGTTCTTGTTCCTTTACTCTTGCAAGCCATTGGGCCACCATTGGCACGAAATGTTGCTTCCAGAGGGGGGGAATGCAGGCCCGTGCAGCGTTAAGATGTTTGATATGGGATTTATGATAACTTTTCCTCAATAAAGGGGTAAGGTTAAGTAGGACCGCAGCTAGGATATCTTGTAAGGAAATATCTGTGAATTTATGTATGAGCTTGAGCATCGTTTGCCAGAAAGTTTTGAGCGCAGGGCTTTCCCAAAAATTATGTAAGAGGGTGGCCGAGTGTAGGCAACACTGCCAACAGCAATCAGTTTGATGAGGGAATAGCTTAGCCAGAACCGATGGGGTTCTATACCAACGTGTCATTATTTTATACGTGGTATCCTGGTATTTACTACATAGGGAGGATTTCTGTGCAAAAAAAAAAAGTGTGCATTCTTTTTGGGGTCCAGTGAAGTTGACTTGCAAATCTCTCTCCCATTTTGCTAGAGGGGGGGTCTTCAATGGCGTGGAGATCCAGCATAGATTTGTAAGAGGATGATAAAGACCCCCAGATCGGTCCCTCACCCAAGCAAATTTCCTCAAAAGAGTGGAGCTTTCGGGGAAAAAAAGGCCAGTTTGGACCAGGTATGAACCCCAGGTGACCAACAAGTCTTGTCATTGGGGATGGAAAACTGCTCAGTGAAGGTAAACAAAAAAACCTGTCCAGTTCTGTGAGAGTGGGACCAATAAACTGGTGAGTAGTCAAATGGGTGACATGAGTTTTTCCTGCCCATAGTAGATCAGCAAGCGGGGCTTGGGCAGCCTCCTGTTCCAGCAATACCCAGAGTTTCAAGTCGATGTGTTGGCACCAGTCCACAACCCTAGTCATATGTGCCGCAGTATAATACAGTGCCGGGTTTGGGAAACCGAGACCACCCTTAACCGGTTCCGGACCGGCTCGCATACATTTACTGGTGCAGAGTGGCACAATCCCGCGAATCGCTGGATATAAACAGCAGCTCGCTCGTTTATGTATGAGCTTGAGCATCGTTTGCCAGAAAGTTTTGAGCGCAGGGCTTTCCCAAAAATTATGTAAGAGGGTGGCCGAGTGTAGGCAACAATGCCAACAGCAATCAGTTTGATGAGGGAATAGCTTAGCCAGAACCGATGGGGTTCTATACCAACGTGTCATTATTTTATACGTGGTATCCTGGTATTTACTACATAGGGAGGATTTCTGTGCAAAAAAAAAAAGTGTGCATTCTTTTTGGGGTCCAGTGAAGTTGACTTGCAAATCTCTCTCCCATTTTGCTAGAGGGGGGGTCTTCAATGGCGTGGAGATCCAGCAGAGATTTGTAAGAGGATGATAAAGACCCCCAGATCGGTCCCTCACCCAAGCAAATTTCCTCAAAAGAGTGGAGCTTTCGGGGAAAAAAAGGCCAGTTTGGACCAGGTATGAACCCCAGGTGACCAACAAGTCTTGTCATTGGGGATGGAAAACTGCTCAGTGAAGGTAAACAAAAAAACCTGTCCAGTTCTGTGAGAGTGGGACCAATAAACTGGTGAGTAGTCAAATGGGTGACATGAGTTTTTCCTGCCCATAGTAGATCAGCAAGCGGGGCTTGGGCAGCCTCCTGTTCCAGCAATACCCAGAGTTTCAAGTCGATGTGTTGGCACCAGTCCACAACCCTAGTCATATGTGCCGCAGTATAATACAGTGCCGGGTTTGGGAAACCGAGACCACCCTTAACCGGTTCCGGACCGGCTCGCATACATTTACTGGTGCAGAGTGGCACAATCCCGCGAATCGCTGGATATAAACAGCAGCTCGCTCGAGCAGGGCTAGCGGGCAGGAGCACTCGTGCCCGCCACACTCTGCAGCAGTATGGCAGCGGGTCCGGCGAACTCCACAGGCTACTCGCAATTGCCTGGCAGAGGAGAAAAATGTTACCCCAGATGAAGCGTATGAATTTAGCTTGGAATTTTTTTAGAGGGTCTCTGGGGATCGGAATGGGGAGTGAAAGAAAAAGGTATAGAAGTTTTGGAATCAGGGTCATTTTAATAGTATTGACCCTTCCCAACCATGAGAGCCCTAACTTGTCCCATGTCTGTAAATCATGTTGGAACATGGGGGTATAGTTTGCTGCATATGGTTCAGATATGGAAGGATTGATATTAACCCCTAGGTAAGGGAGAATTTTGCCGACCCACCCAAATCGGAAGTTGTTTTTCAGGGAGGTAACAAGATAAGCAGGCAGAGTTATATTGAGGGCTAGGGATTTGGAGTAAATTACGTGTAATCCCGAGATCTTGCCAAACTCGTCCAGAGTCTTGCATATATTTGGAAGAGGCACCAGCGGTTCCGTGACAAATAGCATGATGTCATCAGCATATAAAGCACATTTATGGGATTGTGTAACACATGTAACCCCCTGTATGTCAGGGTTGGATCTGAGAGCGATCGCCAGGACTTCAATCACCAAAGGCAAAAATCAGAGGGGAGAGAGGGCATCCCTGCCGTGTACCAGACCTCACCGGAAAGGGAGAGGAGTGGTAGCCTTGTAGTTTAATTTTAGCTTCTGGGTTGGATTAGAGGGCTTTTATAATATTTAAAAAGGACCTACCAAAACCCCAGTGCTGTAGGACAGGGAACCGGCAGGACCAGGAGACCGTATCAAAGGCCTTCGCCATGTCTAGTGAGAGAAGGAATCCCTCCTGAAGTGTGCCATTATCCCAGCCCGATCTCAAGAGTGACCTGATCTGGTCCATGCCCTGCCTCCCCGGAATAAAACCTACTTGGTCCGTTGTGAACATACTGACCTATAAAGTTGGAGATCCGATTTGCTAAACTTTTCATCAAAATTTTTAGGTAATTATTATGAGAGATATGGGCCGGTAGTTCTCTACAGCACTGGGGTCCCTGTCAGGTTTGGGTATGATGGTGATGAAGGCTGAGTTCAGATCAGTGTTTAGTGGTTCTCCAGAGCGTATGTAATTAAAGAATCGGGCCATGTTGGGAGCTAGGGTGCTTGCAAAATGTTTGTAGTAAGGGACAGCAAAACCATCAGGGCCTGGGGCTGAGCCGTTCTTTAAGGAATTAATGACTTGAATAATCTCTTCTGGGGAAATAGGTTCCTCCAGGTCATCCCTATGATGTTTTTCAATCGTGGGGATTGGTAGAGTATGCAAGAACTGGTTTAGGTGGTGAGCTGTTGGAGTTTCGCTATCACCTGAGTATAGCTTTTTATAGAAGACTTGGAAGGCTTCCAGGATTTTTTGGGGATTTTGAGAGATAGAGCCACCAGGCATCTTGATTTTAGGTAGAGAGAGAATTTTCAGTTTGGGAGCAAGTCTGCGTGCTAACATCGAGCCCATTTTATCTCTCCGCAAGTAGAAGTGACCCCCTTCCCATCTAAGGTGTTTCTCCGTGGAAGCCGTGAGCTAAATTTAAGGCAGTGCAAGCTGCCTCTAAGGTGGTAAGGGAGGAGGAGGAGGGGGTGTCTTTATGTCGTTTGCTAGCCTTTAGGAAGTCCTTCTCTAGGTTTTCGACATCTACCGTTCTGGCTTTGCGGATCCTGGAGGCCAATTGAATCAACTTCCCTCGGATTGTGGATTTGTGGGCTGCCCACAGGGAGGATGGGGAGATGCCGACTACATCATTCAGGAGAAAATATTCCTGAATTGCCATATCAATTTCTGTGACGTGCTGGGTTGCCGAGGATGGAGGCATTCAGCATCCAGTTGGAACTCTTGCACGTGACAGACGTTTTATTTAAGACCAAAATAAGGACGGAGTGATCCGACAAGGCAGAGCCCCTGATGAGAGATTTGGAAACCAGGAGGTATTTGATTAGTGGGCATAAAAAAATGGTAAATTCTGGCAAAAGTGTTATGAGGGCTGGAGAAGTGTGTATAATCTCTGGATGTGGGATTCATTTCCCTCCATACATCTACCAAACCCTGGTTAAATATCTGTCTAGCAACTTTGAGGCTCTGCCTTGAGGGACGAATCTGGTTTCGACCTGGGGGACGCGACTTATCTAAACCCACGTCAAAAGCCGTGTTTGAGTCGCCACCAAATATTACTATTCCTTCTTCTAGGGGGTTGGTGATTCGGAAAAGGGAATCAAAGAATTTTGCCTGACCTTTGTTTCGGGGCCTTATAGGATATGAACGTATAGAGTTGGTTATCAATATGTCCTTTAAGAAGCAGATAACTGCCCTCTGGGTCTTTCAATTCAGTCGAGCATGAAAAATGGACATTGCGTGAAAAAAAAAAGATTCCTACCCCTTTAGTTTTGTTGTCTGAGCTGGCTAGATAAAATGTGGGGTACATGCGGTGAATAAAGGGGGGGGGGATGATTTTGGAAAGTGGGTTTCTTGCACAAAGATAATGTCTATCTTTTGGGCAGCAAACTGCTGAAACATTTTTTTTTTTCGTTTCATGGGGGAGTTAAGACTCTGGATATTGTGCGAAACTATACGGAGAGGAAGCCTGGGTGTGGATGGGTCAGCCATGGAGCAGAGAGGATTGAACGCGGCAATTCCCGACCACCTACTTGAGATCCAGTATGGAGAGATGGGATGCACATAGGCGGGTTGAGTCTGGTAAAGCGGCCTAGAGGCCATGTGGGCGATGGGTCCAGCTCTGTCACCAAAGAAAAAGGGTTAAATTTAGGGGAAAGAGAAAGCAAAAGGTAAAGAGTTGAGATAAAGAAAGAGAAAAACAAGGAGGGAGTATGGGAGACATACTCCATCTAACAAACAATGTAGAGCGCACTGAAAGTGGGAGTACCCTGTTCTGGAGAACTACTATGGCCATTCTCCAAGAGCAGGGGGTGGGTGCATGACCGCCACTCCAAGCACCTTGTCCACTATAAAACATATAATTAGAGCTGACAGTAGTACAGCTAACATGAGGAACATGCTGGTATAACAGAAACCTTAATAAGTTGTTAGGGATCTTAGAGTTGGTAGGAACTAAGAATATAGTAAAACGTTTAACTAAACAGTATCAAAGACCTTGAGATTAACCCTCCAGCAGACAAGCTGTAGCCTTAACCGATTATTGATATTGAGGGATCCTCCCCTAGTAGATAGGCAGAGCTGGGTGGGCATAGGCCACCCAGTTCTCAACCTCCATATGGTCCTGTTAATGGTCCATATGGAGGTTAAGAACCTAGTAAGGCGATGATATTTGGGGGATGAACAAATCACATAAAGTCAAAATAGTCCCGTGACCAGGCAGATAGGACAAGTCAGAGGTCCACGAGAACCAAACTCCAGTATTGGAGATGAGGAGAAAAGAGATTCGTTAGATCCATATCATGGGGTGGCGCCTTCCTTGACCTTCTTAGACAAGGGTTTCTGCCAGAGGGTGGTAACGGGGCTAGAAGGGGGTGGTCTCTTGGACAGACTGGAGGAGGATGTTTGCATCGGTGAAGGTGGATCTTTGGAGATGATTCCCAGTTGTTGTAAAAGAGACTCCCCTTCTTGAAGAGTGGAGAATCTGTATGACTTGTTGTGGTAGTCAAATTTCAGCCAAAATGGGAATTGTCACCAATATTTAATGTCCTTCTGGGACATTACTGTGAAGAGAGGTTTGAGGGATCTGCGTTTCTGGATGGTGAAGGGGGAGATGTCTGCAAAAATTTGCACTGTGTGGCCCATGACTTGAATATGGGGGTTAGCACGAGCTCTTTTCATTACCTCCTCCTTGGTACTGTAGTAGTGGGGTTTCACCACTATGTCCCGTGGAAGGCCATCTGAACGGAGGGGGGCCCCAATGCCCTGTGGGCCTGATCCAGCTCCATTTTGTGTGGGTGGATATCTGGAATAAGGGTTTTGATCTGGGACATCTGCGATGCTCTCTGGTAGGCCCCTGACCCTGAAGTTAAGCCTCCTCGACCTATTCTCCAAGTCAATTTTAGCCAAGGCTCCCTCCAGACGGTTGTGCATTTCCTGGAGCAAGTTCGAGTTTTGGTTCACCCTAGTGACGGTGGCATCCATTTTAGTCTCCACATTATCAATGCGAGATCCCAGCATTTGTAAGTCCGATTTGATTTCAGAGGTGATCTCTGTCGCAGTTTGGGCAAGGCCCTTATCCAGGTGCTCCGCAAATTTCTGGAACATGAGGGACATGTCTTGATGCGAAGAGGTATGTTGAACTGTACCCTGGAGGGTGGTGGAGTGGGAGATCGAATTTCATCAATAGTATGGTTGAGGAGAGAGACTGTAGAGGCAGGCGAAAGGGGCTCTCCCTGTACTAGTGAGCTGTTGGCCCTCCCTACCAGCTCGGGTTGAGGGGAGTCATGCCATGAGGATTACCTCGGGAGACTGTCATCTTTTAAATGTTACAAAGAATATAACAGAATATGTAAAAAGGAAATCAAGGATGAAAAAATTCACAATGAATGACAGATTGCAAAAGATAGTAGGACAAACCCCAAAAAATTCTTTAAATATATTAATAGTAAAAAGGTCAGGTCTGAGCATGTAGGCCCTTTACAAAATAATCTAGAGTGCGTGATTGGGGACAAAGAGAAGGCAAACTTATTAAATACGGTCTTCAGCTTTGTGTATACAAAGGAACATGGGGATGCTCATGTCCACAATGGGGGTGGTAGTGACACAGCCCCGAATGGTCCACAATGGCTCAAAAGTGAAATGGTCCAGAAGTATTTAGACAGAATAAAGGTAGATAAAGCAACTGGACCAGATGGCATCCATGGATCCTAAAAGAATTGAGCTCTGTCATTTCAAAGCCATTGTATATAATTTTTAGGGACTCCTTAATGACTGGAATAGTACCACTGGATTGGCATAGGGGCAATGTGGTGCCCATATTTAAAAAGGGATCAAAGTCTTTACCAAGTAACTATAGACCTGTTAGTTTAACTTCTATAGCTGGGAAGTAACTGGAGAGTTTAATAAAAGACCACATAGATGAGTTCTTGTTGGAAAAAAATGTTTTAAGCAACAGACAGCATGGATTCATGAAAGACAGAAGTTGTCAAACAAACCTGATTTCACTTTTATGAGGAGGTAAGTAAAACCTTGGACAGAGAGAGGGGTGGCTGTGGACGTGGTATACTTGGATTTTGCGAAAGCGTTTGACACTGTTCCCCACACACGGCTAATGTGTAAGGTAAAGTCTACAAGCTTGGAAAGATCAGTTTGTAAATGGATAGAAAACGGGCTAAAAGACAGAATTCAGAGACTAGTGGTTAATGATTCTTATTCTGAATGGTCTATGGTTATCAGTGGTGTACCCCAAGGTTCAGTGTTGGGACCCTTACTTTTCAATATATTTATAATTGATATAGGGTCTGGGATTAAAAGTACCATTTCAGTGTTTGCAGATGACACCAAGCTATGCAGTGGAATAACGTCTTTGCAGGATGTCTACAACTTACAAGCAGACTTCAATGCACTGTCTAATTGGGCGACTATGTGGCAAATGAGGTTTAATGTTGACAAATGTAAAGTTATGCATTTGGGGGCTAAGAATATGCATGCATCGTACATACTAGGGGGAGTACAACTGGGGGAATCCAAAATGGAGAAGGATCTGGGGGTTTTGGTAGATCATAAGCTTAATAATGGCATGCAATGTCAAGCTGCGGTTTCCAAAGCAAGCAAAATCCTTTCTTGTATTAAGAGAGGTATGGACTCCAGAGATAGAGACATTATTTTGCCCCTGTACAAATCATTAGTAAGACCTCATCTGGAATATGCAGTTCAGTTTTGGGCACCAGTTCTCAAAAAGGATATCGGGGAACTGGAGTACAGAGAAGGGCAACCAAACGAATAAAAGGCATGGAGGAGCTTAGCTATGAGGAAAGACTAGAGGAACTGAATTTATTCTCTCCTGAGAAGAGGAGGTTAAGAGGGGATATGATCAACATGTACAAATATATAAGTGATCCATATAGTGAACTTGGTGTTGAGTTATTTACTTTAACCACTTCAGCCCCGGAAGGATTTCCAGCTTTAGGACCGGAGCCCTTTTTGCGATTCGGCACTGCGTCGCTTTAACTGAAAATTGTGCGGTCGTGCGACGTTGTACCCAAACGAAATTTGCGTCCTTTTTTTCCCACAAATAGAGCTTTCTTTTGGTGGTATTTGATCACCTCTGCGTCATTTCTGATCGCCGCTATAAACAAAAGAAGAGCGACAATTTTGCAAAAAAACCCAAATTTCTTACTTTTTGCTAGAATACAAATCCAAAAAAAAAATATAAAAAAACATTTTTTTTCACCGTTTTTGGCCGATTTATATTCTTCCTCATATTTGCGATAAAAAAAATCGCAATCGGCGTTTATTGATTGGTTTGCGCAAAAGTGGTCGCGTTTACGGATGGTGAGAATTCATTTCTGGGGTTTTTATTTTTTTTTTATTTTTTACTAAAAATGGCGGCGATCTGCGATTTTTTGCGGTACTGCGATATTGGGGCGGACATGGCGGAACATTTTGACACTTTTTTGGGACCATTGGCATTTATACAGCGATCAGTGCTATAAAAATGCACTGATTACTGTGTAAATGCCATTGGCAGTGAAGGGGTTAACCTGCAGGGGGCGCGCTAAGGGTTAACTATGTTCCCTGGGCGTGTTCTAACTGTATGGGGGATTGCCTAGCTGGGGAAAGGAAGTTATCACAGCCTTCATGTACGAGAAGGCTGTGATCACTTCCCTTCCCCCTCACACAGAGCGGAGGTCCGTGTTTACTTACACGGACCCCCGCTCATTCGCTCCAGGGGGGCCATCGCGGGTAGCCGGCGGCAATCGAAGCCGCCGCACCCGCTCCCTGGACCCCCCCGGACACAGTGAGCGCGCGCGCTCACAGTGCGCGTTATCGCAGCCGCCGTCGTATGACGGCGTTTTGCGATAACGAACCACTTTGTCGCCGTCAGATGCCGATCGGCGGTCGGCAAGTGGTTAAGGTCATCACAAAGGGGGCACTCTTTACGTCTAGAGGAAAAAATATTTCATCTACAAATACGGAAAGGTTTCTTCACAGTAAGAGCTGTGAAAATGTGGAATAGACTCCCTCCAAAGATTGCTTTAAAAAAGGCCTGGATTCTTTCCTTAATGTAAATAATATAACTGGGTGCTAACATTTTTAGGTAAAGTTGATCCAGGGTGTATCCGATTGCCTCTCAGGGGATCAGGAAGGATTTTTTTCCCCCGTTATAGCAAATTGGATCATGCTTTGCTGGTTTTTTTTTGCCTTCCTCTGGATCAACTGTGGGTGAAGGATTGTATAGGGGATTGTTTGGTTATATATACATTTTTTTTTTTTGTTTTGGTTGAACTAGATGGACTTGTGTCCTTTTTCAACCTGACTAACTATGAATGTCGGCTAGCTGCCATTGTGTGGGCTGAGGAGTTGTCAGGTGTTGAGCAGAAATGCGACTGCAAGTTGCGTTTAACAGTCTTGGCCCACATGTGAGTGGATGATGCAAAAATAAAAAGACACCCTGTATGGAGGCCGTGGGATTCAGAGGAAAATAATCGGAGCGTGGTGCAGTAGAAGTGCTGTAAATAAAGCCCAAGGTTCACCACCAAAATGGAGGAGGAGGCTGTGTTGCAAGGGAGGGAGAAAATTATGCAATGCCAACAGAAGAATCTGGTAGGGCCTTGTTATGATCCAGTTCTCCTGGCTGAGTGAAACTGGCTGGATGAAGGTGCCGGGAGAACACAAGACCAAGAGAGAGTTTGAAACGATAACTATATAAGGGACCGCAGCCTATGAGGGGTTGTGTAAGGTGATGAGAGACAGGGAGGCTCATTGCGGTGCTTACTGCCTCAGAGTCCCTTGACTGGGGGATAGGGGGATAGGAGAGTCGCTATGTGAGGCGACAGTCTCTTTGTGTCAGGCTGGGCCCTGGGATAGACCTTATAAGTGATCCATTCTCCCTGTGTGCGCTGGGGGTGGTGGCGGTACCTGGAAGTCTCTGCGCTTGGTCTGTGGAATGCTGGTGATATGCCGCGCCAGCGGTGTTACTCCTGGTCCGCCGCAATCTTGCATGGCGCAGCCTTCCCATTGTGCGGTCCTGGTGGACCTCAATCCTGTGGGGGATGTGTTGCCGGCTCCTATGGGACTATGGTTGCTGGTGTGGGTGAGTGTCCTAGCCCCGTATATCGCTGCTTGAGCGGTCAGGTTCTTGTCTGGGGACGCCGGTGTCACGGAGCGGTGCAAAGCTCTGATTACGCGGCCATCACAGAGCGCCGCGCATGGGCACCTCCCCAATGACATTTATACAGTAATCAGTGGATATTTACATTTCTGATCACTGTATAAATGTCATTGGTCCCAAAAAAAGTGTCAAAAATGTCCGACATGTCTGCTGGAATATCACAGTCCCGATAAAAATCGCAGATCGCCACCATTACTAGTAAAAAAAATAAAATAAAGAAAAATAGCAAAAACACCATAAATTAATTCTCATGGTTTGTAAATCCGGCAACTTTTGCGCAAACCAATCAATAAACGACAATCAGGCTATAAAGTGCAGCGCTATCAACGTTCATAAAGTCTTTAAATGGAGAAAAAGATGACAGCAGAAGAGATCCCAGCCTCCGTGTACGAAATAAAGGGGTTAGTGTGTCACACTACACCACAAACACACCGCTCTTACTCTAAAACGTGTGACCCCCTGGATAAGAGTGGTCAGAACACGTTTGATTAATATAAGGCAAGCAAGATACAGACAGAACGTCAAAAACTCCAATTCATCAACAGGTCATCAAACCAGCTAGAATTTCCACACCTCCACTCTTCAGGCGAGTAAAGACTCTCAGATGAGGCACCACATAGCAAACAAAGGAGCTCCACATAGCATAATATTGTTTAAAAGTAAGTTTAATAATGATAAAAACTAGCACTCACATGGAAACACGATCAGGCAAAGTGTGGCGTTCCGCCAGTAACAAAAATGGCTGCGACGGGCCGCGCATGCGCAGTAGAGTAGTGGGCGTGTGTGTGTGGCTGCGACCGGTTTCGCCACATCTGACGTCCTCAGGGGCACGCCCACACTACACAGATATATACCCCACGTCACGCTGGGAGGGCCAATCAGCATAAAGATCCAAACTGAATTTAATAGACATGACCTAAACTGCCCATATCTAACCAAATGAATGGCGGAGGCCAGTTACAGCCGAGAACTATCAATATATAACGGTCAGCGCCCTCCAGTGCCAGAAAGACAAAAATACAGGTGCCACCATATGATGATCTAAAAACCAAGAAGGAGAAAAGTAATATGGATTATAATTAACAAAAATTATGTATAGTAATAATTTCTCAAAAATTGACAAGAGGCTCACAAAAAATATATATATCTATAAAGAGAGGGATTATATATATCAAATACCCAAATAAATGAATCACATAATACAGAGTGGGACAACCTTAAAATGTAACTGTTATTAATAAAACAATTAATGTCCCATTCAATATTTAGACCAAAGGGCGCATTCTCTTCAATCTATAAATCCATCCAATTTCAGCCTGAGAGATGGATCTTTTGGCATTAGCTCCCCTCCAGTGCGGAATACATTTTTCAATGGCTATAAAAACCGTACCAGATGGATTACTCCCATGTTTAAGGTCATAGTGTCTGGACACACTATGACCTGGAAATCCTTTCCTGATGTTAGAAACATGTTCGCCCAACCTGGTGGCCAGACTACGCGTAGTTCTCCCCACGTAGTGCAACCCACAAGGGCATTTAATAAGATATACCACATTATTGGTGTTACATGTGATACATGATCTAATAGTATAAGTTTTCCCAGTAGCAGAAGAATTAAAAGAAACCTTCCTGCCTCTTAGTGTGTTAATCCCACAGGCTTTACACCACTTACAGAAATAATAACCCTTCAGTTCCTGAAAAAACAAAGGCCTGGACGGAGGGTCAGGCACATTAGGTGCCACCCTATTCCTCAGGCTCCCTCAGCCCCTAAAAACCACCCCCGGTTTTTCAGGAAGGGTTGGGCCCAGTATCCGGTCACTCTTTAGAATCGACCAATGTTTGGATAAAACTCTCTTAATCAGATAATGTTGGTTCTAATAAGTGGTGAAAAAGGTAGAGCCCCAATCCCTAGTCCGAGCAACCGAGGGGGGATTTTCCTGTATGAGGTGGTCTCTACCCTGCTGCGCCACTTCACAAATTATGCGATCCAAATCCTCCTGATAACCTTTCCCCAAGAATCTCTTTAATAGAACCTGGGCCTCAGCACGAAAATCCTACACCCTTGAACAATTCCTTCTTAAACGGAGGAACTGACCCTTAGGAACTGCTAAAATCCAAGCCGGATGATGGCAAGAATCAGTCGGTATATAGCTGTTCCGATCCGTATTTTTAAAAAAGGTAGTAGTAATCAGGGTCTCCCCTGAAACTTTTATACAGAAATCAAAAAAATCTATCTCTGAAGCACTTATTTCATGAGTCAGGGATATACCCCTATCATTACTGTTAAGGAAGTCCAGGAAAGATATGACTGAATCCCTGTCTCCCTCCCATATAAAGATGATATCCTCTATAAAGCGCCTCCAAAGCACCACTTCTGGTTTAGCAGGGCTCAGGACTACCTCCTCCTCCCATTTCAACATAAATAAATTAGCCATACTGGGGGTAAATTTTGCCCCCATAGCTACACCCTTCTTTTGAAGGTAGAAGGAATCCTGGGCAAGAAGTAATTATGGGTCATCGCATAATTCAACAAATCCAGAATAAACCGTTTCTGTAGGCAAGGAATGGTGAAGTCCTGTGCCAAAAAATGTCTCACAGCTTCCAACCCCAAATTATGAGAAATAGAGGTGTAAAGTGACGAGACATCTGCCGTGACCAACAAATAATTCGGTTTCCATTCTATATTCTGTAAGAGATTGATCACATGCTTGGAGTCCCTCGGGTAAGAGGGTGTGCCCATCACCAGCAGCTGGAGAAAGAAATCAATATACTTTCCCACTCTCGAAGTGATGGAATCTATACCGCTGGGCCGACCAGGAGGGCTCTCCAAGCTCTTATGTATTTTGGGTAAACAATACATAGTTGGTAACCTTGGAGCCAAAGGAACCAGAAACTGAGCCTCCTTCTTATTTAGGATGCCTAAGCTCATACCAGGGTCCTCAACTCTTTTTTATACTTAGACACAGGATCATTAGCCATTATGGTATATGTATCTGTATCCGCCAAAATTCTAGATACTTTGCTGTAAGCAGATTTATCCAAAACCACTATGGCCCCCCCTTTATCCGCTGATCGGACTACAACATCTTTCCTCTCACATAGCCTGGTTATACCTACTACGATATTGTTATCCACCCGTACTTTACGATATTTAAGGGATTCTAAATCTTTAAGAAGAAGATCTCTAAATACAGTCATATTTGGAGACATATTACCCGGGGGATTGAATAATGAAGCATTGCTCAAATTGGAATGTAACATCCGTATCAGGAATCACACGATCCTTTACAGGGTTTGATAAAAGATACCTTTTAATGTTTCGTTTCCTAACGTACTTATGTACGTCTACGAACGTCTGAAATTTGCTATTGTTTCGAGGGGGGGCATATTTCAGACCCTTCCCCAAGGTAATAAGTTCCTCCTTAGAGTGGTCTTTACCACTCAAATTAATGATTCCTTCAGTATTTACATTCGGCGTCTTTTTGGCGTGAAAACGCCTCCCCCCTAGGGTCCCTCTCTTGTGCCTGTATTGTGCTTGTAGCCCACTCTGGGGGCCCATTGAAAATCCCTCTGATTATCAGCCATTCTAGGGCTATCAGCTGAATAGTTATGCTGTCGGTTGCCCCTTTCCCAGGGTTCATCCTCTCTTAAGCACCTTAATGGAGCAAACCTATTCGGCCCATCCCCAAAATAATCCTCACTATAACGTCCAGAAACAGATGGGTAATCAGATTCCTGCCCCTCAAACCATCAGTCCTACCTGCATCCTGATAAACTGGCATATCATGTGGTAGAGGATAATGTTGCACCCGGGGTTGTGAAAAAGAATTATTCCTCCCTTTAGGGATAATACCTCTAAGATGGGGATTGGGTTGCCCTCTTCTCTGATTATCATAACCCGAGGGGGAACCCTGATACACCCCTCTACTGTTGTCCCATCCCTTTACTGGGTGCATAAGTATGGAACTTGATGGTGCACCTCTATCACCAGCATATGGATTATTGGCTACAGGTGGATTGACACAATCCAACTGCCACTTAAAAACTGATTTATTTTTGTAATCCTTTATATCCCTATTATATTTTTCCCTTTTTCTTATTCTTTTGTTCCAACTCCTCTTTCTCCAAAAGGATTTTTAATGACTCTCATTTCTTTATGTAATCCGGGCCATTTCTTAAGGGGACCAGTTTGGTTCTGACCTCACCAATCTCCCCATCTAACTTACAAAGCTTCCGCTTTTTCCTTTCAATCATAAAATTCAAAAGTCTAATACCTTGCTCATTAAAAAATTTAAACCAACTGTCCAGTTCATCATCCCCCTGTTGAGGAGTAACTTCCCATATTAAACGCCGAGATACCATGCCCTCTTTAACATACTGTTCTAAAAATGCCACATCCCAGCGTGTATGTGTTTCAGCAATCAAAAGGTTTTTCAATCTTAAAAAACAACCATTGAGGTCATCATTTTAAATCACAGTACCATCAAATACTCCTTCCGTATTAATCGTATGTTGAGCTCTAAAATCAAAGATATCCATATTTGCTAAAAATCCACGCAAATAAATAAAAAAACAATTGATGACAGTAATTTAAGCAGCTATACACAATGTTCTACACTGGAGCACAGAACGTTAACAGGCTATAAAGTGCAGCTCTAAAAAGTGCTATCAATGTTCATAAAGTCTTTAAATGTAGAAAAAGATGACAGCAGAAGAGATCCCAGCAGTACGAAATAAAGGGGTTAGTGCGTTACACTACACCACAAACACACCGCTCTTACCCTAAAACGTGTGACCCCCCTGGATAAGAGCGGTCAGAACACTTTTTTAGGGGCTCAGGGAGCCTGAGGAATAGGGTGGCACCTAATGTGCCTGACCCTCCGTCCAGGCCTTTTTTTTTTAGGCACTGAAGGGTTATTATTTCTGTAAGCGGTGTAAAGCCTGTGGGATTAACACGCTAAGAGGCAGGAAGTTTGAGTCTTTTAATTCTTCTGCTACTGGGAAAACTTATACTATTAGATCATGTATCACATGTAACACCATTAATGTGGTATATCTTATTAAATGCCCTTGTGGGTTGGACTACGCGGGGAGAACTACGCTTAGTCTGGCCACCAGGTTGGGCGAACATGTTTCTAACATCAGGAAAGGATTCCCAGGTCATAGTGTTTCCAGACACTATGACCTTAAACATGGGAGGGATCCATCTGGCATTGTTTTTATAGCCCTTGAAAAATGTATTCCGCACTGGAGGGGAGCTAATGCCAAAAGATCCATTGCTCAGGCTGAAACTGGATGGATTTAAAGATTGAAGAGTTATGTGCCCTTTGGTCTAAATATTGAATGGGACATTAATTGTTTTATTAATAAAAGTTAAATTTTAAGGTTGTCCCAATCTGTATTATGTGATTCATTTATTTGGGTATTTGATATATATAATCCCTCTCTTTATATATATATTTTTTTTGTGAGCCTCATGTCATTGTGGGGAAGGCCGTGGCTTATATTTGAATATATTGAGAAATTATTACTATACATAATTTTTGTTAATTATAATCCATATTTCTTTTCTCCTCCTTGTTTTTAGATCATTTTTATCATCAGCCTGTATTTTTGTCTTTCTGGCACTGGGGGGCGCTGACTGTTATATATTGATGGTTCTCGGCTGTAACTGGCCTCCGCCATTCATTTGGTTAGATATGGGCAGTCTAGGTCATGTCTATTAAATTCAGTTTGGATCTTTATGCTGATTGGCCCTCCCAGGGTGACGTGGGGTAAATATCTGCGTAGTGTGGATGTGTGGGCGTGCCCCTGATGACGCCAGATGTGAAGAAACCGGTTGGAGCCACGCACACACGCCCACTACGCTACTGCGCATGCACGGCACGTCGCAGTCATTTTTGTTACTGGCGGAACGCCACACTTTGCCTGATGTTCGTGTGTCCATGTGAGTGCTAGTTTTTATCATTATTAAACTTGCTTTTAAACAATATTACGCTATGTGGAGCTCCTTTGTTCTTCTATGGTGTCTCATCTGAGAGTCTGAAGAACGGAGGTGTGGAAAGTCTAGCTGGTTTGATGACCGGTTGGTGAATTGGAGTTTTTGACGTCCTGTGATGGGAGGAATACTTCCATCTATCCTGCTTGCCTTACATTAATCAAACGTGTTCTGACCGCTCTTATCCAGGTGGTCACACGTTTTAGGGTAAGAGCGGTGTGTTTGTGGTGTAGTGTGATGCAACTAACCCCTTTATTTCGTACACGGAGGCTGGGATCCCTTCTGCTATCATCTTTTTCTCCATTTAAAGACTTTATGAACATTGATAGCACTGCACTTTATAGCCTGTTAACGTTATATGCTCCAGTGTAGAACATTGTGTACAGCTGCTTAAATTACTGTCATCAATTGTTTTTTGATTTATTTGTGTGGATTTACCAACATTTTTTAATAAACGCCAATCGCAATTTTTTCTTTTACCACAAATATGAGGAAGAATATATATCGGCCAAAACTGATGAATAAATTTGTTTTTTTATATAGTTTTTTTGGATATGTATTATAGCAAAAAGTAAAAAATGTTTTTTTTTTCAAAATTGTCGCTCTTTTTTTTGTTAATAGCGGTGATCAGAAGTGACACAGAGGGGATCAAATACAACCAAAAGAAAGCTGTATTTGTGGGAAAAAAATGGCGTCAATTTCGTTTGGGTACAACCTCCCACGACCGCGCAATTGTCAGTTAAAGCGATGCAGTGCCAAATCGCAAAATGTGCTCTGGTGCTACAGTGGGAAATCCTTCCGGTCCTTAAGTGGTTACGTTTCAGTCAGAACAATAAAGCTCTGCTAAGGTGTAGGCGTTTACCTCGTCAAATGAATTTGATAGATACTGAACGTACCACATGAAAGTAATGTGGGGCATTTTGACAGGTAGTGCCTGTAAGTACAGGAGTCTGGGCATTGCATTCATCTTAAGTACGTTACAACGGCTGAACAAGGATAGGGCCAGAGAGTCCCACTCTAAGATCAGCAGTGAGCATTGACAGGAGAAGCTAGTAGTCGAGAGGAAGAATGTAATTTAGGTTCGCAGAAATATTTGTTCCCAGGTATAGAATCGAGCGGGCAGCCCATTTGAATGGAAAAAAGGGGTGTAAATTCACCATGGTAGAGTCCGACGAGGAGAAATTCAGACTGTCATTACTGTTCATTAGATTACATTGAATAGCGTTATTATTGCACTGCAGCAGACGATGGTTATGGGATTGAGACCATTTCTTGGTCACTAAGGGACACTTCTGAGTAGTATCACTCTTGCACTTTATGGTTTACACCTGCGGACTTATACTGCTGATTATCAGAACTCAATGTTTATTTGCCTGTCATTAGCGCTATGATTTCATTACAGCAGGTGTTGTTTGTTACACACCATTTCATATGTGGGGTTTAGTCCCCACATGCTGATTTGCTGTCCCATATTGATGAGCGCGGTAATTTAGTTTGATAGGATTTACCCATACTGTAGCTGTGAGATTCTTATAAATGGCCGAGATCCAGGACAGGATAGGGTCTGGCAGTCCCACACATTTGAGCGTCTCCTGGAGAAAAACCCAGTCCACTCTGTCGAAAGCCTTCTCGCCATCTGTGGACAGGAGCAAGAGGGGAATACGGGATCGTTTTGCTTTTTCTATGATGTTCAGTGTCTGAATAGTGTTATCCCTGGCCTCTCTAGTCTGGATAAAGCCGACCTGATCTGTAGCAATTAAACGTTGCAACAAAACATTCATTCTAGAAGCCATGATTTTGGTCAATAGTTTCACATCACAATTCAGAAGGGAGATGGGCCAGTAGTTGGCACATAATAATGGGTCCTTACCCGGCTTAGGGATTACTGAAATAGAGGCACGCAGCATATCCGCAGGAAGGGTGTATCCATCTAAAACGGCGTTGGAGTCCTTAAGAAAGTGAGGCGCCAAAGAGTCCTGGTACTTTTATAGTAAGACCCCTTTCACAATGGGACCGCCCGATCTTCAGCGGTAAACCGCCGCTAATTTAGCGGGCGATCTACCGCTGTAATAGCAGCGCTATGGCACCGCTATTTGGGCGGCAGCAAGGCACTTTTAACCCCCTCAAGAGGGGTTAAACAGGGGTAAGAAGTGTCGGTGCTACCACAGTGGTGTACAGCCACTTCGGGAGCACTGCCCATTCAATCTAATGGTAGGGGAGGGGTACATTCCTGAAAAATCATGCTTGCAGGAGTTTAATTTTACTCCCGCAAGCGCACCACCCTGAGCCACCCCAGTGTGAAAGGACACACTGGGTTGAATGGGGAGACGCTTTACAGGCACTATTTTTAGCGCAATAGCGCCTGTAAAGCACCCCAGTGTGAAAGGGGCCTAAGGGAGGGTGAAGCCGGCAGGTCTGGGTGCCTTACCAGGCTAGGTGTCAGTTATGGCATATACGAATTCCTCCACTGTAATGGGCTTAGATAGATTCTCTCGCTCTTCCATTGTCAGTATAAGGAGGTTGGTTTCTCAAATATAATCGCAGATATCTGAACAGTTATGGAGCTTCGACCGAGAAGTGGAAGTTGGGTCCAAATTGTACAATTTGGAGTAAAAGTCACAGAAAGTCTCCACCAGTTTTGGGGAAGAATGAACATTGGAGCCCGAGGACGAGAGTAGCTGGAATGCACGTCTGAGAGCGTGTGTCTGGATTTTAAATATGTCTTTGTCACACTGCCGTATAATAGTTAAAGTTAAAGAACTGAAATGTTACTTCATTTCTAACTTATTTCCGTTGAAGCAATCCCTTTCTGCTGTCATTTTCCCTTCCTTGTCAAATGGCTACAACACCAATACTCAAAAACCTGTTGGAACCCCTCAGCCCAGTCTTGCTTCTTCCCTTTAACCACTTATGGACTGCCTGCCATCATTATACGGTGGTAATTTGCTGTGGTGTACCGTTGCTATGGTAGCAGATAACTAGCATAACCCCGGTATCGTTTTTTGAATTCGGCGCAAGATCACTTTTATTGGGGGCGGGAGAGTGCCCCCTCCACTCCCGCCACTTTCCGGCCGTCTCCACCGCTTACGGGATCCATTGGTAGCGACTGAGACGATCGGGTCCGCTCACTGCCTGGATGCCAAGTGAAGGCAAGATGCATGGCATTGAAGGGCGGAAGTGATGTCAAACGTCACTTCCGCCCAATACTCTTAAGCATCGTACACACGATGCGATTGTTGCACAACCGCACTTTTCTCAAAATCGTCTGTCTGTGATTATGTCTTAGCGTGCTGACGGTAGTCAAATTATGGTTCGACAAAGCCGAACGTAGTGACGTGTTAGGAGTGTATAAAGAGGAAGTTCATGTGAATATGAATTGTGAATTACGGATGCAGGTTTACACAACCGAACACTTTCTGGATTCCGAGCATGCGTGTTTGTACTTACAACTTTTGTTTGTCCAACTTCTGTACAGATGAGCCAAAAATCGTACGACGCCTTGTCGGCAGACAAAAGTATTCTTAAGCCTCGTACACACGGTGCAACGGTCGTATGAAAAAACGGTCGCACGACCGCTCATTGTACGATCATCCGACCGTTAGTACGCGCAATTAGAACAGCCGACGTACTACGGTCATACAACAGGAGTTGGATGAGCAAACTAGAAAACTTTGGTTGAAGTGTCCGTTTGTTCCTAATTCACAAATTACATGCAACTGAACTTTCTCTTTATACGTTCGTAACACGTCACTACGCTCGGCTTGGTCGTACTATCGTTTAGTGCATGTCAGTATGCGAGATACATGAGCCAACATACGATTTGGGCTGTTCAGTCGTACGACAGTCGCACGAGGCTTTAGTCTTCTCATACAACTTCTGTTGGATGGTATTTTAAAATCAGCTGTCGAATGGAGCGTACTAACGGTAGGATTATTGTACGACAGGCTGTCGTACGACAGGCTGTCGTACGACAGTTTTCGGCCGATAATTGTACCGTGTGTACGGGCCTTTAAAGGGAAATTTTTTTTTTCCAAGTGACTTTTTTTTTATTGCATTTACGTGTAAATATGAGATCTGAGGTCTCTTTGACCCCAGATCTCACATTTAAGAGGTCCTGTCATGATTTTTTTGTATTACAAGGAATGTTTACATTGTAAACAATGTAAACAATGTTTACAGTGACCCAATTTTTTTTTAAAAGGACAGTGTAAAAATAAAAAGTAAAATAAGAAAAAAAAATGTAAAGCTCCCCGTCCTGCCAATCTCACACGCAGAAGAAAATGCATACGCAAGTCCCGCCCGCATATGAAAACCACACAGGTGAGGTATCACCGTGATGGTTAGAGAGAGAGCAATAATTCTAGCACTAGACCTACTCTAACTCAAAACCGGTAACCTGTAGAAATTTTTAAACATCGCCGATGGAGATTTTAAAGTGCCAAAGTTTGTCGCCATTCCACGAGCGGGCGCAATTTTAAAGCATGACATGTTTGGTATCAATTTACTGGGCGTAACAGTATCTTTGTATCTTTCACAATATAGAAAAATTTTTTTACTGTTGTTTCATTTTTTTTTTTTTTTTTATATTTTTATTTATACAAACCACCACAGGCAGCTTCAGTATGATACAACAAGGATGAGATAACTGCATCACAATACACTTAATTATAAATAACATTCCTGAACCATGTGTTCAAAGCAAATCAGCTATAGTACCCGTGAAGTATCAGTTCAGTTTTGATGCAATTCAATCGTTACGTGGCCCAGCAAAAGAAACTGCCTATTCCTTTTTCCAATTTCAGAAAAGAAGTAAAGAAGAAGGGTAGTTAAGGGAAGGGAGAGGCAGGGGCGAGGGAAAAAAAGGGGGGGGGGGTGTTGATATCAAGCTAGAGCTATCTAGGCGGGCAAAAGGTAAGCATTTATAGGCTAAACATAGCTGTACCCTCATTGAAAGGGCGAACATGTTCCAGAGTCTCCACATCTTGGAATACTTCTCATGTTTGTGCTGCACGGAGAGTACGAGATATTCCATCCTATTTATGTCTTCTACTTTACACAGCCAACAACTTGGGGGCTGCATATTCTTCCAATTAAGAGATATGCAGGACTTGGCAGTGTTCAGTAGGTGCTGTAAGATTGATTTGTTGTATCGTTTCGCTGGTATGGACAAAGCATGTAAACAAAAAAAGGATGGATCGTCAGGAATCTCCAAGTCAGTAAACCGCTGAGCAATTTTCCACACTTCTCTCCAGAAAGGTTATTTTAGGGCAAGACCAGAAGATATGGAACATCGTCTCCTCCTCTCACCGGCACCGCCAACAATGGTAATCTGCATTGGGGACCATTTTGTGTAGTGTCTGAGGGGTGCGATACCACCTCGTCAGGATTTTAAAGTTGGTTTCCTGTATTTTGGTACTGATGGACGACTTTAGCAAGAACCTAATGATGTTTTGTCGCTGGCCAGGTGTAAACGTGCGGTTAAGTTCCATTTCCTCATACCAGGAAGGGACAGCTGTTCCTGAGGGGTAATCAAGAGGTTATACATCGTCGAGACCAACCGTCGTCAGAGCAGTATTCCTCGAAGGAGGTCAGCTGTCTACCAAACCTCTGTGGGTCTAGCAGGGCCTCCATCAACCAGGCAATGGATGGCCAGTGGCCCTCCATCAGAAAATGAGAGGCCTGGTGCTTAGCATTTTGACGCAGTAAGTGGAAATGTTGTTCTTCGAGGCCCGGGCTGAAAAGCGGGTTACCAAGGACCGGCGTCAAGGGGGAGTCTGTGGAGGAGAGGGAGGTCTGTGCAAAGAGGTTGGAGCATATGCTGACCATGGGGCCTATCAGAGGATGTAGCTTTATCTCTGGAGGTAAGTGCTTGTAGCACCAGGGGGCCCCCTTCAGGGATATATTTGTTTGAGCTTGCTCAATTTGAGCCAAAAGTTTGTCAGCGTAATAATGGTGCCAGTCTAAGAGTCTGCCCAGGTGCACCGCCTGGTAGTACTTCAGGGTGTCTGGGAGCGCCTCTGTAATGTTTCGGCAATGTGAGTTGGCCCCGAGGGACTCGCTGACGTCTCTGTGCCCAGATAACTTTGGTGAAAAGTGAGTGTATTTGTTTAAAGTAGCGCGACAGTATGCTGATCAGCAAAGCTTGGAAAAGGTAGAGGAGTTTGGGCAGGATGCACATTTTGATGCGGTTACACCTGCCAAACCACGAGTGTAATCCCCTGTGCCATGTGTCTAGTATGGCGCGCATTTTGGTTAGAAGAGGGGGGAAATTGCGTTCAAAAGGTACAGGAGACCTTAGATGGGATGTATGTACCGAGGTACTTCAGGGCTAGATCCGTCCATTTGAATCCAAAATTGGATCTCAGGGTTTGAAGGAGAGCGGTTGGGACACCGAGTCCCATATCCTCCGACTTGAAAAAATTAATTTTCAAATTAGACAGTTTGCCATATGTTTCAAATTTGCGTAGGTGGTTTGGTAGGGTTTCATCAGTGAAAACCGGAGGTCATCTGCGTAAGCAGATATATTATGCTGTGCCCCCCCAACTTTCACTCCTACGATG
Source organism: Glandirana rugosa (assembly GCA_018402905.1). NCBI lineage: Eukaryota > Metazoa > Chordata > Amphibia > Anura > Ranidae > Glandirana > Glandirana rugosa. The sequence continues at coordinate 82,390 of BLSH010054920.1, read as the reverse complement.
TCTGGGTTTAGTCTGACTGGACAGGAAGGACTCTAATGACAGGGCAAAAAGAAGCGGGGATAACGGGCATCCCTGTCGTGTCCCATTCGTGATAGGAAAGGGGTCAGAGAGTATTCCATTCACTTTGACTTGGGCCATCGGGGCGGAATAGAGCTGGGAGATCCAGTTTAGCATTTGTTCTCCTATACTTATATGCCTCAGGACCGAAAGGATATAATGCCAATTTATACGGTCAAATGCTTTTTCAGCATCCGTGCCCACGAGTACACAGGGGGTCAGAGTCACCTGCGCTGAATGGATCAGGTTCAAAACTTTAAATGGTGTTTTCTAGGGCCTCCCTAGATGGAATAAATACCACCTGATCGAGGTGAACTAATTTATGTAGATGCTGTGCTATACGGGGGGCTATGATCTTAGAAAACAATTTCAAGTCGCAGTTCAAAAGTGAGATAGGCCTATAACTGCTGCAACAGTTCGGGTCTTTACCTTCTTTGGGAATGACGGTAATGTGGGCCTTTAAGGTATCTCTTGGTATAATGGTTTCTGACTCGAGTTTGTTGAATAATCTCAGCATGTATGGGCCTAGCGTGGGAAGGAATATTTTATAGTACTGTAATGGGAACCCGTCCGGCCCTGGGGCTTTGCCCGGTTTCGACTGATTGACAGCCTGCTGGATTTCCTCTATGGTCATTGGAAGGTCGAGTTCCTCCTGAATCTAAGGAGGCAGCTGCGGAATCTGGGAAGAGATGACGTAGTCATCTATTTGTGCCTGAGTGGGGCGTTTGTCAGGTAGGTTGTACAGGGACAAGTAGTAGTCACAAAATGCCTGCGTGATCTGTAGAGGAAGTCCGAGTTTCCGGCCGTCGGGTGAGAGAATTTGGGGAATGTAGGTCGTTAGCCTCTGCTCTTTAATGGACTTAGCCAACAGTTTTTCGCACTTATCCCTGGACTCATAGTTGATTCTACGACATCGTTGCAGAGCGGCTTTGGCTTTATACTGTAGCAAGTCTGCTACTTGCCTAAGTAAGGAAGTCAGTTCTCTGTCAAGGTCTGGTGTTGGAGCATGTTTACGCCGCACTTCCGCCCTGTGGATATCTGCAAGGAGGGAGTTGAGCTTAATCTCCCGTTGTTTCTTGATTCGGGACCCATGCTTAATCAGGAGTCCCCTAATAACCGTTTTGTGCGCCTCCAACAGAATCCCTGGGTCACAGTCTGATTGATCATTTGTCTGGAAATATAAGCCTAGTTCTCTATTCAGCTCCTCTACTATTTCTGGGGTCTGCAATAGGCTCTCGTTAAGTTTCCAGAGTCGGGTTTTGGGATGGGTCGAGTCAGAATGCGTATATACCATCCCAATAGGAGCATGATCCAACCACGCTATGGTGCCGATGAACGTAGACTGTACAGCACGTAACTGGTTGTGGGGGATCAAAAAGTCAATGCGTGTGTAAACCTTATGCGGTGGGGAGTAGAACGTGTAGTCCCTCTCCCCAGGGTGGTGAAGCCGCCAGACATCTACTAATTTGAGCCCTATGTAGGGATTGTGCTACTCGCTTGCAGACGGCAGGGAGAAAGGACGACGCATCGGGGGGATTAATGGGGCATTGAAATCACCCCCCAATATTAATTGGCCCTCTGAAAATTTGGTAAGTAGGTCCAGCGTGCGACTGAGAAAGAGATCCTGACGATCATTGGGAGCGTAAATAGCAGCGAAGGTCACCCTGACATCTCCAATCAAGCCCTTAAGGAACACGTAGCGTCCATTAGGATCGGACAGGACGTTTTGGCATCTTCAGGGAAGTGTGTTGGATAATAGTATGGACACCCCTTTAGATTTTGATACGTTATTGGTAGAGTTATAGGATGTAGGATAGAATCTATTATTGAGGATCATAAGCTTGTCGTCTCTGAAATGTTTCCTCAATAAACGCCACATCAGTATGCTGGCGGTCTAGATCATGTAGGAGCATACGCCGTTTCTCGGGGATGTTGAGGCGCTTGGCGTTAAGGGACACTACCCTGATCTTATCCATCACAAAAAAATAAAAAAAAGGGGGGGGGGGAAATAACGGAGAAGGGAGGGGAGGGGAATGAAAAAGCAGAGGAGAGAGAAAAAGGAGGATCAAGAAAGGATAGAGTACAAGGTGAAAAGATTTAAGAAAGCACCTGAAATCCAGGCAACCTGTCATGGGAGAGAATCCCCACAACGCCTGGGCCTATTGCAGCAGATTACTGCTATCAGTGCACTCCGGCTACGTCGGAGTAGTGCACCAGCCTAAGTGGGAGAGAGGTTAGACGGGGTGCATATTCGTATCTCCGGCCGTCCCACCCACTCCGGCAGATCAAGGAGGTGAAAGTGGGAGTTTGAGAACGGTGAAACTGGTACTCGTTTGAAATCTGTAAGGACTGACATCTGTAAAGAAACCACAAACGCACTCTATGTAGCCCCACCTCTCAGGAGCATGGCTGCCACCCAGTCCAGAGAAGAGGTACAATTTTACTATGCGGAAACCCCAGAGGGAGGTGGCCAACACCCCAGTTGTCCTATAGGATGACAATATACACTGATCTACAGAGCCATAACAGTGGAATATTCAAACAAATAACATTAACCTTAAAACATTGTCTTTGAACATATACAGTAGTGCGGTCGCCTCCGCAGGTGGGCCCAAAACAAGCCGCCCGGCGCAAATGAGGTGGAACGGCAGGCCCGATCAGTCAATCCCCCTCCTCTCCCTGGCAGCAACCAAGCGTCCAGCACGGGGGCCTCCGGCCCGCTTCCAATCTAGCAAGGCCATCTTATAAGCGCTCATTCCAAGCGGATCAAGAGCCCCCTCCAGGGAGAGGGTGGGGCAGAACCGGGTACACCACTGCTGGCGTCAGGGTGCCCTGCATCCGTGTCTGCCCGATCTCTCGACACGGACGTCTGGTCAATCCGCCCCCCCCAGCACCCCAAGTAATGCACCCCCACGTTTTCAAAACCTAAAGTATAACAACAAAAGATGGGGTAAAATGTAGATATTGTTTATCACCCATGGGTGGCGTGTATAGACTTATATTAGGGAGGGGGATATATGCTGGTGGAGAGGGCCATTCTGATCCATAAAGATAGCATTGAGGTTTGTTCATGGCCCTTTACAAGTCTAACAGTGCCAGGCATTGGCCACGCTGGTCTCTCCTGCGTTTTGTCCGCTGGTGGGGCATCAATCCCCCCTCACTAACAGGGTATTGGGGGGACCCAGTCCGCAGATCGCTTGGTCTATCACACAGCAGTCCAGCTGTTTGTATGGTGTAGAGGGCATGCAAGGGAGACCAATTATCAGTCAAAAAGATCATTAAACCTCGGAGGGGGGTGCAATAAGTGGGAGCTCCAAGAAGGAAGAGGCACACCGCAAACAGTCCCGGCCCCCACCGGTGCCATGTTGGTCTCAGATATTAGAGACAAATCAGGTTAGGCACCCCCTGTATATGGAGGGCCACTTACGTGGCAGGGATGAAGCTGGGAAACAACAAAAATTCCGGGAGCTAGAAGGCAGGGTAGGCAAGTCATATGGGAAGCTCTAACAGGCAGTGGAATGTAAAAGAAACCTGGTTAGGACTCACGTTGATCCTCAGACGGCATTCAAGAATGTCGATGGACTCTCTGCTGCCTGGGTAGAGAGTTCCTACCTGAGTTCAGAGGCCCCGGGCGGCCGGCCATTGTAGCAGCTGCAGCCAATTGGGAACCGGGATGGGGTCTGTCTCCATAAAAGTAAAAAGCGCAGGCAAGTCCGCTGGAGTGCGCAGGGTGAAGGAGCTCAAGCCCCTGCGGAAGGTAGCCGAAAGGGGGTATCCCCACCTATAGGTGAAGCCCTGCTAGCGGGCGAGGTCCAGGACGGGTCTCATCATTGTGCGCCTCTGGAGGGTGGCCCACAAGAGGTTGGGGAGTATCCGCACCTCCGCTCTGTCAAAGTCTATGGGGCCCGCCTCCCAAGCTCTCCGGAGGATGGATTCTTTAAACGTATAGCGGTGTAGGCGGCAGATGACATCCCTCAGCTTCAAAGGATCAGTGGGGCGGGGGCCCAAGGCACGGTGGATCCTGTAAAATTTCAGTGCTGCGGGGGAGGGTTCCCCAAGCACCTTACGGAGGATGGCCGTCACCGTGTCCGGTAAGTTATGTGGTCCAGTGACCTCAGGTAGACCCTTCCAAGTCTTCTGTATGCAGCTGTAGGGCCACCGCGGCCTCAACGTGCGTGTCTTGCAGGGATTCCAGGGTGGACACTCATTGTTCCAGGGCAGCTAGGGTCGTCTCACCAGTGGAGAGCCGATCGGCAATCGTCTTCACCTCCGATCAGACGGCCTGGATCTCCTGGCGGTGGGTCGCCTCCAGCCTGCTGATGAGGCCTTCAATATCGGATCTGGTTGGAAGAGCCCGGAGCTCCTCATCGGCTTTCAGTGTCACGGAGGGGAAGGGAGACGGCTCCGGGTCCTCTCTGAAAACAGCGGGTGTCTTGGAGATAGCCTCTAATGATGTGGATGCCGCAGGAGAGGCAGGCTGGACCTCATGTTGTGTGATTGTCTCCGCCATCTTGTTGCTCAGCATGGCCGTCTGAGGGCTCGACGGGTATTTCCAGATCTTGTGGTACAAAGAAGCTGGGATGATCTGGCAGGGGTCTTCGTTCTCCGCTTCTTGGCTGAGAGCATTCCGAGAAAAATTTATCAAAATAAGCCAGAGTAGGTAGGAGACGGCATGGAGCTCACTAGAGACACGTCTCTACTCAGCCATGTCCAGACCACGCCCGGTTGTCTTATTTTTTAACTCAAAAAAGTATATATATATTTTTATTAAAAAGGGCGCTTGTAAGACCGCTGCGCAATTACGGTGCAACATAAAGTATTGCAAAGACCGCCATTTTATGCTCTAGGGTGTTAGAAAAAAAATAATAATGTTTGGGGATTTTAAGTAATTTTCTAGCAAAAAAACGTTATTTTAACTTGTAAACACCGAATCTCAGAAAGAGGCTCGGTCCTTAAGTGGTTAAATAAAAACAATTGAATGACACATTAACTCAATACTAGCAAGACTAGCAAACTATCTCTCTACTTTTTCCTGTCAAACATCTGGCTGACTCATTCTTCTTAAATTGTTTTAAGCCTCGGACACTGTTAACCATTTCTTTCTACTCCACACTATCTTTAGCTATTAATATCTTTGCAACTCCGTGGATTTGCTTTTCTGACAGGTAGGGGGAAAACATACCATTGCATACACACCAATAATATTACATTTTTTTAGCAATAGATACTGCTCCTTATTAAGTAGGAAGTAACTATGGGAGTTATTTACTAAAATTGGAGAGTGCCAAATCTGGTGCATAGAAACCAATCAGCTTCCAGGTTTTATTGTCAAAGCTTAACCGAACAAGCTGAATTTAGGAGCAGATTGGCTACCATAGCCATAACCATGTACAGCTGCACCAGATTTTGCACTCTCCAGTTTTAGTAAATCAACCACTATGTGTTCTCTCCTCTGTTAATATATAAATTAATTTAAAGTAAATATAAAATGATTTCAGCTGCTGTAATTTACCTTTGTTCTTGGCTTTAAAAATGACGTATAAACACGGAGCCATATCAGAAATCACAGTAAGAAAAAAAGATGGATTATTTTTCACTCTTTGTTTAAATGGAAGCTGCAAAACACATGCATGGAACCTAGAGTAGGTAAAAACAGATTCAATTAAAAATGAGGATATAATGTTCATAATTTACTTACAGAAAACAATACAAGAAAATTTAGGACTGCTGCCAAATTGCAGAGAAAATAGTACAGACTGGTTTGAAAAAATAAAAAACAAAGCTCATAATACAAACGCTCTCCTACAGTATTGTGCTGTTCAATGTAGTTTTTAAATTTGGATAACAACTATATACTGTATAACTACTAATACATTGTATTATAATAATAATATCGGTGTGAGCGTGAACCGCTGCTTTTGGGTTTTGGTAGCTTTATTTAAAGTCACTATTTTTAAACAGCAGTGTCTTTACAACACATTTTATGTAGTGGACATAAGCAGCAGAACAAAAAAAGGGATTTTATTAAAACTTACCATAAAATCCTTTTCTCTGAGTTCACTGACAGACGCAGCCCTTCATTGACAAGTGGGGTTATATGCACATCCTACTAGGAGTTGACTAGACAAATAGAAAGAAAGTAAGCTGGCCCCTCCCAGGGGGCCGTCCTCTCTCTCCCATATAACCCCCCTGCTCTGCTTAGCATATCAGTTCGTAACAAGCCATACAAATGCACCACAGAGGGGCGGGTGCTGCGTCTGTCAGTGAAATCAGAGAAAAGGATTTTACGGGAAGTTTTAAAAAAATCCCTTTTTCTCTTACGTTCACTGACAGACGCAGTCCTTCATTGACAAGTGGGGATGTCCCAAAGCTGTGTCAGTAAAGAGGGGTGGGTAAACGACAACAACTGTACCCAACAGAATCCTCTCAGGAGGCGCCAGTCGTGCCTACACTGCGGCCTGTAAAACTTTACAGCCAAAAACAGCATCCGAAGATGCTGACACATCAACTTTATAAAACGTAGTAAACGTGTGCACCGAGGCCCGAGTAGCCGCCTTGCACACCTGTGACACCGAAGCCTGGTGTCTGAAAGCCCAGGAAGTGCTAACAGCCCTGGTGGAATGAGCCGTGACTGGAAAAGTGGGAACCTTGCCCCAAACAGTATACGCATGGGTCACGGTCTGTCTGATCCAACGAGAAACAGTAGCCGACGAGGCCGCCAATACTTTGAGCGGACCATCCGTCAGCACAAACAACGCGTCAGACTTTCGAAAGGAGTCTGTAACCGCCAAATACACCCGCAAAGCCCTCACGACATCCAATGAATGTAACTCAAATTCCTTAAGATGCGATGGATGCGGACATAACGAAGGAAGAATAATATCTTCATTAATGTGAAAAGAAGAAACCGCCTTCGATAGAAACGAAGGAGAAGGGCGCAAGACCGCCTTGTCCTTGTGAAGGACCAGGTAAGGAGACTTGCAGGACAACGCTGCCAACTCAGATACCCGCCTAGCGGATGTAATGGCCACCAAGAAAGCCACTTTCTGCGACAGCAATTGCAAGGGAATATCCCTGATCTTCTCATATGGCAGTTTCTGCAACACAGAAAGTACCAAATTCAAATCCTACGGTGCCATAGGCGACCGCACCTGAGGAGCCACATGACGCGCACCCTGTACAAACGTACGATCAACGAATGTGACGCCAAAGGCCGCTGAAAGACTCGCCAGAGCTGAAATCTGACCGTTGAGAGTACTCAATGCCAACTTTTTATCCAGGCCCTGCTGCAAAAAAGCCAGCACCCGGGACACAATGTAAGAGTGGGGATTCCAACCCCCCCCCTCGCACCAAGCAATATAGGCCTTCCAGGTGCGATGATAAATCTTGCGCGAAGTACACTTGCGTGCTTTAAGCATGGTAGGGATCACGGAGTCAGCGACACCCCTATCCCTCAACACCTGGGACTCAATAGCCAAGCCTTAAAAGCCAGGGAGGGTAAAGCAGGGTGCAAGATGGGTCCCTGAGACAACAGATCTTCACGCAGCCATTTGCGCCACGTCGGCGTACCAAGGACACCGAGGCCAATCCAGAGCCACCAGGATTGTTGGAATCCCCTCCGCTTCCACCCTGCGCAGTAGCTGCGGTAGATGCTTGATGGGAGGAAATGCGTACAAAAGACGATACCGACTCCAAGGCGCTACCAGCGCGTCCGTGGCGGCCGCCAGCGGGTCTCTCGTCCTGCACACAAAGGTTTTCACCTTGTGATTGAATCAAGACGCCATGAGGTCCACATCTGGCGTGCCCCACTTGTGGCATATCTGGCTGAACACTTCTGGATGTAGGGACCATTCCCCCTGATCCAGCGTCTGGCGACTGAGAAAATCCGCCTGCCAATTCTCTACGCCCGGAATGTAAATGCTGGAAATCACCGTCACATGAAGTTCTGCCCATCTCAGAATGAGAGCCGCTTCCGCAGCCGCTGCCGAGCTCCTTGTTCCGCCCTGATGGTTCACATACGCCACTACCGTGGCGTTGTCCAACTGAGCCCGAACCGGGAGGCCGCGCAACCTTACTGTCCAGTGGGAGAGGCAGAGCCTTACCGCCCTCAGCTCCAGCCCATTGATCGGAAGGCGAGATTCCTGTGCCGATCAACGGCCCTGAGCAGACAGCTGCCCCAGGACCCCCCCAGCCCGAGGAGCCGAGGCCAGACCGAAGGGAAGTGCCACGAATTGGTAATGAAGATCTCCCACCGCAAAGCACAGGAAGCGCTGGTGCCGGAGACAAATGGGAGCGTGGAGGTACGCGTCTCTGGACGCCAAGAAATCCCTTCGGTGCAGGGCGGCCACGACCGAACGGACAGATTTCATCCGGAATTTTCACGCTTTCACAAAGTGGTTTAGCGCCTTTAGGTCAAGAACTGGCCTGACCCGCCCCCCCCCTTTTTTTGGGGACCACAAATAGGTATGAATAGAAACCGTGAAACCCTTCCAACTGAAGTACTGGCACGATCACCCCCTTGGCGGAGAGTGCCTGAACAGCCCTTAGGAGGGCCTCCCGACGCCCCTGAGGGAGTCTCAAGTTCGATGGGAATAACCTGTCTGGGGGTAGAGTGCTGAACTCTATCCTGTACCCGGAGGACACCACTTCCTGCACCCACCGGTCGGAAATGCGGGCAGTCCACCTGTTTGCGAACCCCAGAAGACGTCCCTCCACCTGAAGTTCGGGTGGGGGCAACCCATCATGCAGAGGAGGACTTCTCCTCTGTCTTTTCATTCTTGCATTGCCAGGGTCGTTTACCGGCGCCTGCGGCAGGCTTGCCGGGCCTCGACCTCTTGCCCGCTGCGCCAGGGGCACGAAATAACCTCTTCTGACCCGAAGAGGCAGGACCCTGCTTGCGGCGGAACTCCCGCCGCCGGGCTCCGGAAGAAAAGTACTTATCCCTCCATTGAAATCCTTGATGATTTCATCCAACTGTGCTCCAGAAGAGATGACCACCCTGAAAGGGAAGATCCGTAAGACCCTTCTTGGACACGTGGTCAGCCGACCACGAATGTAACCAGAGTACTCTTCTGATAATGACTGCAAAAACAGACATTTTTGACAACATGGGAAGCAGGTCCAGAGCTGCGTCACACAGGTAGCGAAGACCCTGAAACAAATGGTCTGCTCTCTGCGACGCCTCAAGCGTCCTGCCAATTCCAAATCATTTTGCAGCTCCGTCATACACTCAGACAGATATTGTGAAGCCATGGCAGACGCCAGGGCCGGCCTCATGGCTGATCCTGCCAACAGGAAAAGTGCTTTTGACACAACCTCCGTCCGCCTATCGGCTGGGTCCTTAAACGAGGGAGACCCTTCCAAAGGAATGGTCATTGCCTTGTTCAGGCGAGCCACTGGAGGGTCCACTGCGGGGGATGCCAACTTCTTCACAAAACTATCCTCAAAGGGATAGCGTATAGCCAAGCGTTTAGGTAGGGCAAAGGAATTATGCGGACGCTGCCATTCCTGATAGACCAAGTGGTCAAAAAATTGATCATAAGGATAAGCCTTAGGTGAACTGGGTGGCCTAGCAGACCCGCAAACGTATGCGGACTCCTGCGACTCCCCTGCTTGGTCCAGTCGCAAGGACGCACAGATATTAGTAACCAGCCACCAGCGCCTTTTCGCGCGCAACCGAGGCCCCCTGGTCCTCTTCGCCGTCCAAGGGATCTAGCTCGCCCCCTGAGAGTTCCATGTGACCCCCGAAGCCATTTCCGGTTCAGACTCTTCCCCTGAGAAAAAAAGGGGGAGGCGGACGCTTTTTAGGGGCCCCCAGAGCTCTGCTCGGCCCCACCCGGGGAAGAAATTCCCCAAATACTGCTCTCAGCTGGTCCAGGGACACCAGGGTCCCCAGCGCAGGTTGCGCTGCCGCTGCCTCCTCCTCAGAAGGACCCGTAGGGTCATCTGCCATCGTACCACCGGAACTGACAGTCAAAATAGAAAATTACCTGATACCCCCACAATGCAGCCCCACCACCACCCCCACAGATTGCCAGGGAGACCCCAGGAGGACTGCACCCACCGCTACCAGCACCCCAGGGAGAGCCCAGCTATACTTGCTGTTTGTGCCTCACAAGCGCTGCTCCCAGCAGAAGTGCTTAAGGACCGCCAGTCAAGAAGCCTGCGCCGCCTGTAGTCATCTGCGCTGTCCCAAGTGAAAGAGGAAGCAAAACGGCAGCAGCATGTTTTTTACTCTCCAGGGACATCCAATATGGCCGCTGTAAACGTTCACAAGAGGCCAAGCCTGTAATACAGGCCGCGACTACGGCAAAATGGCCGCCGCTCAGCACTAGAAGGAAAACCTCATCAAAATGGCCGATGCCACGGCAAAATGGCGGCGATCCGCTGCAAAATGGCGGTGTATCGCCACATGGCCATTACAAACGTGCGGTGAGAGGGGAGGAGGGGGGTGTAGGAGGGGGGCGAGGACACCCAGGGGGGACACTAGCCAAGCGAACACCCTCCACCGGTCGGCCAAATCACTAAAAATACGCCCAGCACCCCCCCTCCGCGCTCCTAGGGGGAAGCGAGGGGGGTCACTCACCAGTCCGACGGGCGTAGCGGGTAGCCACCCGGTTGCAGACCTTCCTCCCATGCCGGAGAGGGATGCTGCAGGCCATAGGCCCCTGGACAGGAACCCAGTCTGGTCACCGGGCGCAAGTGGGGGTCACCCACTGGCTGCCAGCACGGAACGGGCACGATGCGGCGGGCCCCGCCAAGGCTAGGGCTAGTTTGCATCGGTCGGCCGCGCTGGGGAAAGTGCAGGATTCTAGCTATCCTCTATGCCCCAGTCGGCTTCTTGATAGCAGTCTTCATCAGATAGCTTGAAAAAAATAAAAAAGCGGTAGCAAAAAAGATGAACCGCAGGTCCCATAAGGGAGCCAGGTCTAACTCCTTGCACTAGGCATAATAAAACTGATATGCTAAGCAGAGCAGTGGGGTTATATGGGAGAGAGAGGACGGCCCCCTGGGAGGGGCCAGCTTGCTTTCTTTCTATTTGCCTAGTCAACTCCTAGTAGGATGTGCATATAACCCCACTTGTCAATGAAGGGCTGCGTCTGTCAGTGAATGTAAGAGAAAGTTAAGTTATAAACTATAAAAAAAAACTATTCAAAGTAAAACGGTCTAGAAAGAATTAGGGGCGCTGTCAGTGCTGAATTATTTTAAACTCAGTATGTGAGGTATGTAAAGCAAGCTATTATTGCTTTAGATTGCTCACCCTAGTCTCTGGCCTCAAAGTAGTATGTGGAACAAGCATTCCTGTGTTACTGACTACATCATTGCGCTTAGTCAGCGACTAAGTAGGTAGCAAAGCAAGAACAAGGAAAGCAGAGCTTGAACTTTTAAAAGAAGTTAGCAATTGCAGCTTTCAACGAGGTAAGAATCTTTTGTTTCAGCAGCAGCTGAAAGTCAAATGAACAGAGAACATTGGGAAAGACTAGGACCAAATCATTAAAATCTCATATAAGCTTTAATATGTTAATTGAATTTCAATATTCATTTTTGAGATTTTGAAATCTGCAGCTTTCATTTAAAATAAAACATGGTGCTTGCCATGAAGCTCTTTGTTTGGTCTTAAACACCATCTGTTCTGTCATTTCAAGCACCTGCCAACCAAATCTCCCAAGTTAAAGGCTGTGTAGCCCAAACAGAAGCACTCTACAAAATCTCCCTGATGTGCTCCTGCATTGTCACATGAGCTTCCAATAAAGACTACAAGTGTCTGTTTTAATACATATTATGCAGACACAGTTCAGTGTGATCACCATCAGGAACCTGCTTAGTGCATGCTTGAAGACAGGAGGAATCTGCAAGAGTTCAGCAGCACTTGATGCAACAAAGGATGAAAAAAGGTGAAAACAAGTATTTACAAATAAACATGGCAATTGTTTAGTTGCTAAAGCATCAAATATCATAAACGTCATTCAATTAGGGTTTATGTGCCTTAGGTAATTATAAGGTTTGCTCCGCTTAGCTTCCGAAACAGACAGCCAACCAGTTTAGAAACTCACAAGAATGCTTATTACTTGTAACACTACGCATGTTGTGTATGTGGTACTATGTCCCTCACCCTAGTGGACCTTCTCCAACAGGAATACACCCTGTCACCTCCCCAAAACTGTTAACCAGAGGGGTGCTGCCCTAAAATGAAGGGGCACACTGCGTTCTTTGTAACCATTGATGCTCTGTACATGCTCTGCAATCTATTTTCTCAAGGGACACTTCGGGCGACCTACATAATGCAGGCCGCAGCACATACACAACATGCTTAGTGTTACAAGTAATGAACATTCTAGTGAGTTTCTCACCTGTGGGACGTGGTCACAAGGTGGCATCATTAAAATGAATGAGCACACTGAGGTTTGGATTGTGCTAATGAAGATTTATTTGGATTTTAAGAACACATTTAATGTGTAAGTCTGCATCATGTGTCCTTACACCGGGTAAACTTCATGCATATTTCACAACATTTGGATGCATACATTCAAGTTGGTGGTATTTATTACCCACTAGGGTTCTGGTATAGAAGAACTAGTGGATTTTTGTTTATTTTTTCTATGTAAAGGAAACAGACCATATACTGTACATTGAAAGTAAACACAGTTTCTCTCCCATTTTCTTATAGAACATGGCACAGTACAAACACCCCAAAAAATCCTTTTTTGGAGTAGACACTCCAAGGTGACCTAATTTTTGCCCCAGTTGGTTAAAAACGAAGAAACATGCTGGCATTGAGGTGGTTAAAATACACACAATGGTGCAATAGATAAAGTAACATTATAGGTCATACACAAATGCTGCATCCAGCTAGGCAAGTATGATTCTACAAAAAAACACATTTCTGTACTTGTCTTTTAATTAAAACCTAGTTATTTGATTTTATATCTAAAAAAATTAGGTAGCATTCTACATACCTGTAAGCCTGGAGTAATAATATCTTGTAAACATTGATGCATACAGTTCGAAGGCTATTTATCTACAGTTTAATACAAACATTAGTTAAGTGAGGAGATTCTAGAATACCAGAAATATTTTTTTTCATCCATATAAAAAAAAATAAAGTGAGACTTACTTCAAGGTCAAGGAAGAGACCATGACATTTAAGTTGAAGAACTTTTATCAGTTTACTTTTCAAAGCACAGCCTGCTGCCTTGTAATGGCAAAATGTCAGACTGGATCGAATTGAAGTGCAAGAATATCTGCAGGGGCAAATAAAATATGTGAATGGCCATTATGTAAATAATCTAAATAAAAATAAAGGACCAAACTTAATGTAACAAAGAAACAATCCAATGCACAATAAACCTTGAATTACCAGTTATTAGCTTTTGAAAAGAAAATTAATGCCACATGTTTAGAGTTCACATAATATTGGGTGGGCCATTCCATATCCGTGTATATTCCTGTCCCACGGCTGCGCTCTTTTCAAAAAGTGACAGCTTGTACGGGGAACGTCTCCCTGTACTGATGTCACAAGGAGAGAGGGGATTGGTGAGCAGCTGCAGCAGTGGGAACATGTTTACATGTTTCACCCTAAAAACGGATGAAACATGTAACATGTTCCCAAAGGTGAACTTATCCTTTAATGCTTATTAACTCTAAGTAGGTCTGTCTCTCCCAACTTTTGTCAGTTGGTCATACCCATTACAAAATGAATGAGAGCGATTACTCACATTGAACTAGACGTACAAAGTGGGACTGACAAACTACTAGCGGCTATTGCATGACCTGGATAAATGTAATCCTTCACAGCCAATTTGACTGTACAATTTATGTACAAACTATTTACCGTGAGGGTCTGCAAGGTTGGCAGACCTAAACAATACTGGAGAGAGATTGGACAATCAGATTACAAACATTTTTTTTAAGCAAAGGTTATGCCTAAAAAAATCTGACAGCTAAATCCCTCAACACCTTCTAGCATTCCCTCTAATGATCCAGGTGATAATTAGTGTACACCCTGTACCATACCTTAAAATTTAAATATAGCTCAGTATACAAGCACAGTGACTGAACAGACATCACTGCTAATCATTTGCTGTGAAAATACAGATTTGCTACTCTGGTTAAGATTTGGCTAGACTTTTGGTAAAATCTGTTACTGACATTCTATTCCTGGCTGACTCTATCCTGTGAGCTCGGATCATGTTAACTACCTTTTGTATGCTGACATTAATCAAGCAACTATGGCTTTTAGAAATCTTCAGCCACTCCAGCAGAGGTCTCTCTACTGGTTGTGCCTTCTCCCAACAGAGGGCCCACTTGGAAGATATCACCACAGAAGTCCATGGGGTTCTGCTGCACAGGTACAACCAGAAGATTTCAATCAGAGCAGCAGAAGATTCCTGTGGGCCAATTCAGGCATAAATATATATTTATATGTATAAAATTCCGAGCCAGAGAAAGGGGAGATATTTGGGTCAAGTGGTAGGGAGAGAGACAAAAAAAAACAAAACAAAACTTGTATGAAAGCACAGTTATCTTTTAATATTTGAGATGATACAAATGAAGAGGCCTTGTAATGAGGCATATGGGCTTCTTTATTCTTATGGGTTACATAATACCATAAGCAAATCCAAGCTCTGTAAATGTTTTTATACTATTTTACTTTTAACTGAAAATTATAAAGCATAAAAGCAACCTTCAGTAAATTAAAAAAAACAAAAAACGAAGCCTGTTTTACCGAGAATAATCACAGAAAACTTCCAAAGTCTGTGTATCAAGCAGTAGGCCACACCATGAGAATAAGGTGTGAGCTGGTAAGTGCTGTACTCCTGAGCACCCTGGAATATCATCAGTAGAAAAATTCACCATGGTCTTATACTGGCTTATAGAGCACCCATATTCAGGAATTCCTTCTGCTAGGATTCTAAAATAAGAGAAACACGATGAAAACATACTGTACAAATGAGTGTAGCGCAACCAGTATATGTCATAACATATTGAATAAAATATAAAGTCCCAATTTTATGTGAAATACCCACCACAATGTGACTCAAAGTGAAACAAAACAATAGTTCAGATTCCAGTGACTTCAGTGACCTCCACCTCTGGCTGAAATGTCTGCTCACCTCCAAACTATGACCCCATAACAGAGTCCCAATCGCCTGTAAATATGTCTCCCAGGATATCACGAGGGCACTCCAAGATGCGTCCCTGGATCACACTGGAATTTATGAACTATTGTTTTGTTTCACTTTAAGTCACGTCCTGGTGGATATTTCACATAAAATTGGCACATACTAAAATGACTTATGAATTTGTGAAGTACACAAAAAAAAAAAAAATAATAAGCCATATTGTTTTATAAATCGAGATAATTTGTTACTTAATGTATATTGAAATGAAATTGTGATATGATATGAAGCCTGCCTCAGGTAATTCTACAAAACATTAGAATACATATAAGGGTATTACATTTGAAGCACACGATTTGCCAGCTGGCTAGTAATAGATTTAATAGAGTCACATTCAACAAGACTTTATTGTAATGTTAAAAGGACATTTTCTATTGTAAATCAATATAAGTTTGGGCTACAATACACATCCCTGTATTTACCATTTATTTTTCTTATATACAGTATTATTTAAGACAGTGTTTCTCAATTCCAGTCCTCAAAGTGCCCCAACAGGTCTTGTTTTCAGGCTCTCCATGATTTTGCACAGGTGATTTGATCAGTTTCACTGCCTTAGTAATTACCACAGCCGTTTCATCTGAGGGAAATACTGAAAACATGACCTATTCGGGCGACTTGAGGACTGGCGTTGAGAAACACTGATTTAAAGTGGTTGTCAACTCCTGACAACCACTTTAACCTACAGGTAAGCCTATAATAAGGCTTACCTGTAGGTTCCCTGCATATCTCCTAAACCTACACGGTTTAGGACATATACATAGTACTTGCGTGTGCCGACGTCATCGGGCACATGCACAGTGAAGAAACGACCTCGGTGCAGTTTCTTCACGGAGATCGTTGGCTCCCGTGCGCATGCGTGGGAGTAACGTCACGCGGCTCTGGCAAATAACAGAGCCAGAGTCCGCGGCCCCGGAAGGAAGAGGGGCAAAGATGGACGCTTCCTGGAGCGGGGACAGCGCGAGCTTCCAACTCAGGTAAGTGTCGCATAATAGACTAGAATGCGATGCATACTAGCCTATTATGCCTTTATATTGCAGGGTAATAAGGAGGAACAAAAAGGAAGTAACACCCATCAGGGTTTACTTCCTCTAAGGTTTAAATAGATTTGTTTGATCTTATTCCTATATGGGAAATATGTGGAGCTAATCTCACCAACCCATAAACAGGTTGGTATATGTAGGAACAGCTTTCATACAGGCACCAAGTCTCTGGAGATAGAATTCACAATCATACAGGAAGTAGTTACGTGTCAGCCAAAAATGCAAAGACTCCCGAATAAACCACTTCAAATTCCGTATAATGGTCCAGGTAATGTTTAACTCAAAAATAAATGGTATCTGAGCACTACACACAGAAAAACTCTAACAAATTTTTACTATCTAAAGAAAGCTCAACCCATCCATCTACGGTATCTCACAAAAGTGAGTACACCCCTCACATTTTTGTAAATATTTTATTATATATTTCATGTGACAATACTGAAGAAATGACACTTTGCTACACTACAGTATAAAGTAGTGAAAGCACAGCTTGTATAACAGTGTACATTTTCTGTCCCCTTACAATAGTGAAAATGTTCAAATTGGGCCCATTTCCCTCCTCAGTGTCATGTGATTCATTAGTGTTAGAAGGTCGCAGGTGTGTTAAATTTGGTGTTATCGCTCTCACTCTCTTAAAATAGTCACTGGAAGTTCAACATGGCAACTCATAGCAAAGAACTCTCTGAGGATCTGAAAAAAAGAATTGTTGCTCTACATAAAGATGGCCTAGGCTATAAGAAGATTGCCAAGACCTTGAAACTGAGCTGTAGCTCGGTGGCCAAGACCATACAGCAGTTTAACGGGACAGGTTCCACTCAGAACAGGCCTCACCATGGTCGACCAAAGAAGAGTGCGCATGCTCAGCATCATATCCAGAGGTTGTCTTTGAGAAATTGACGCATGAGTGCTGCCAGCATTGCCGACGAGGTTGAAGGGGTGGGGAGTCAGCCTGTCAGACTTATTTGGTTCAGATGGTGTCAAGCATGTGTGGTGGCAACCAGGTAGGGAATACAAAGACAAGTGTGTCCAGCCTACAGTCAAGCATGGTGATGGGAATGTCATGGTCTGGGGCTGCATGAGTGCTGCCGGCACTAGGGAGCTACAGTTCATTGAGGGAACCATGAATGCCAACATGTACTGTGACATAAGAAACAAGTCCCGCTGTTCACAGGTGAGTATCCCAAAGCTGTGTCCAGGTGAGATTGCAAAGCAATTGCTGAAGGGTGGAGTGCACGCCCTGCCACTGCAGCAGACATATACAGTGCCTTGCGAAAGTATTCAGCCCCCTTTGAACTTTGCGACCTTTTGCCACATTTCAGGCTTCAAACATAAAGATATAAAACTGTAATTTTTTTTGAAGAATCAACAACAAGTGGGACACAATCATGAAGTGGAACGAAATTTATTGGATATTTCAAACTTTTTTAACAAGTAAAAAATTGGGAGTGCAAAATGATTCAGCCCCCTTAAGTTAATACTTTGTAGCGCCACCTTTTGCTGCGATTACAGCTGTAAGTCGCTTGGGGTATGTCTCTATCAGTTTTGCACATTGAGAGACTGAAATTTTTGCCCATTCCTCCTTGCAAAACAGCTCGAGCTCAGTGAGGTTGGATGGAGAGTGTTTGTGAACAGCAGTTTTCAGTTCTTTCCACAGATTCTCAAATGGATTCAGGTCTGGATTTTGACTTGGCCATTCTAACACCTGGATATGTTTATTTGTGAACCATTCCATTGTAGATTTTGCTTTATGTTTTGGATCATTGTCTTGTTGGAAGACAAATCTTCGTCCCAGTCTCAGGTCTTTTGCAGACTCCATCAGGTTACCTTCCAGAATGGTCCTGTATTTGGCTCCATCCATCTTCCCATCAATTTTAACCATCTTCCCTGTCCCTGCTGAAGAAAAGCAGGCCCAAACCATGATGCTGCCACCACCATGTTTGACAGTGGGGATGGTGTGTTCAGGGTGATGAGCTGTGTTGCTTTTACGCCAAACATAACGTTTTGCATTGTTGCCAAAAAGTTCGATTTTGGTTTTATCTGACCAGAGCACCTTCTTCCACGTTTGGTGTGTCTCCCAAGTGGCTTGTGGCAAACTTTAAACGACACTTTTTATGGATATCTTTAAGAAACGGCTTTCTTCTTGCCACTCTTCCATAAAGGCCAGATTTGTGCAGTATACGACTGATTGTTGTCCTATGGACAGAGTCTCCCACCTCAGCTGTAGATCTCTGCAGTTCATCCAGAGTGATCATGGGCCTCTTGGCTGCATCTCTGATCAGTCTTCTCCTTGTATGAGCTGAAAGTTTAGAGGGACGGCCAGGTTTTGGTAGATTTGCAGTGGTCTGATACTCCTTCCATTTCAATATTATCGCTTGCACAGTGCTCCTTGGGATGTTTAAAGCTTGGGAAAACTTTTTGTATCCAAATCCGGCTTTAAACTTCTCCACAACAGTATCTCGGACCTGCCTGGTGTGTTCCTTGTTCTTCATGATGCTCTCTGCGCTTTAAACGGACCTCTGAGACTATCACAGTGCAGGTGCATTTATACAGAGACTTGATTACACATAGGTGGATCTTATTTATCATCATTAGTCATTGAGGTCAACATTGGATCATTCAGAGATCCTCACTGAACTTCTGGAGAGAGTTTGCTGCACTGAAAGTAAAGGGGCTTAATAATTTTGCACGCCCAAATTTTCAGTATTTTATTTGTTTAAAAAGTTTGAAATATCCAATAAATTTCGTTCCACTTCATGATTGTGTCCCACTTAAATTTCCACACAGAATAAGAAAAGTGGGCACAGTCCACGGAGGTAGCCAGATATCTTGATAAAGAGCTGGTCAGTGTGAAGACAGAGTCCAATCACCCGGGAAAAACAAACTGTACACCCGGTGTAACATGCAGGTCCACAATCTGCTTACCAGAAAGTGAGAATAATAGAGACCCGTAATATGCTGGTATGCTGTAATATGCCTCGAACTCTGAATCTTCTGACTATCTCTGCCTCTTGTCAAACAACTCCATCCATGTTAAACGAACATATTAGAGGAGAGAGGACACATACCATAGCGTAATCCCGTAAAAGACTGTTTATTGATACCCGCCTTAAAAACACACTTACAAACGTAAAATGTAAACTCGCAATTTCATCTGTGAAAAAACTCTGTATGTACGTCTCACCACTCCAAGCCTAGATCCAGCATGTATATCTTTTGCTGCTTTCTCTTAGCGTCCTGGAGCGCACAACGTCACATCCGGTCGTGGGGTCACGCCCTGACGCGTTTCGTCATCACGACTTCTACGGAGGGCGTGACCCCACGATCAGCACCTCGTATTTTGGAACCAAAAGGTTTGAATATAGAAATGGATTTAAACTGTTTCATTAGTGACATTTGACCATCTTGGATGGCTCTGAAGATAGGAGATCGATTAATTGGTGAATGCCGGATTAGAGCTCCGCTCAGTGATGGTTTCTATGGGTCCACCAGTTTGAGAGATGGACCTGAAAGCATGACTGTGCGGTGGGTTTTTACATGCTTAATTTTGGTTGGATCTTTACTTTATTTTATCATCGATTTCAGGTTGTAAAGAGGATTAATAGAACTGGAAGAGGGAATTTAAAATAACCTCCAGGAGTATTTAATAATATGTTTATGTCTTCATTGTATGTATTTTTGCTGGTTGGACGTCAGTTGGGGCAGAAGACCGTAGTTTAATGAGGCGATCTTTTGCGACTATGACGCACCTGAGTCTATGGAAATTGTTAGACCTATAGTATGTATGTCGATAAAAGCTACCTAATTTTCCGAAATTGAATCAGCTGTTACCATTACCATTTCCGCTTTTTCGATACTACATGCATAGTGTTGCACTAATTATTTATAAGTTTATACATTATCTGTTTACGGTTATCGTTCATAGTTTGATGTATTTTTGTATATATCTCTCTGGATATGGAGTTGTTTGACAAGAGGCAGAGATAGTCAGAAGATTCAGAGTTCGAGGCATATTACAGCATACCAGCATATTACGGGTCTCTATTATTCTCACTTTCTGGTAAGCAGATTGTGGACCTGCATGTTACACCGGGTGTACAGTTTGTTTTTCCCGGGTGATTGGACTCTGTCTTCACACTGACCAGCTCTTTATCAAGATATCTGGCTACCTCCGTGGACTGTGCCCACTTTTCTTATTCTGTGTGGAAATTTATTTGGGACTTATAGAGCGCTGTTTGCACTATTGGGTGGTGGCTAGGCACAGCCACTTAGATATTGTGCACTGTTTATTTTATGCTATTTGTAATTCTTTAACGGCAGCTTTTTAGGTCCTGTCCTCATCTGGATTCGTTCCCTTTAGAGACCCAGGACTCCATAATTGCGCCAATTAGTGGGTCTTGAGAAGGCAAATATTGGTGACATCACTATTCAATTTAATTGTGTCCCACTTGTTGATTCTTCACAAAAAATTACAGTTTTTTTATCTTCATGTTTGAAGCCTGAAATGTGGCAAAAGGTCGCAAAGTTCAAAGGGGGCCGAATACTTTCGCAAGGCACTGTAGGAACAACAGTGAAAGGATAGGCAGCACCTCCACATGCAATAAGTCTTTATTGTATCCAAAATGATAAAAGCAACAGATGGGTACAGACAGGGGAGGTAAAGACTAGGTTGACGTGTTTCACTCGAAAAACAAACTTTATCAAAACGACAAACCTGTGACCACAAACACTTGGCTATACAGTATATGAAAAACTTTAAACAAAAGATGTGTAATCAATCAATTAACCACAGGTGATGTTAGTTGTTTCATGGAAAAACTCCCCCTGTGTTAGTAAGAAGAAAAAACATCCTAAACCATATTAGATGCTAGATAATATATATATATATATATATATATATATATATACATACACACACACACACACACACACGGAGTGAGACCAAACAAAAAACAAAATACACAAAAAAGCCTAAAAGCAGAATGTTATCCATACCACATAATTCAAGACCAAGACACATAAAACATAAAAATGAACATGCAGTAATAAAATACTGTAAGAATATACACCCAGTAATGGTCGAACAAAAGGTGGAGTAGATCACAACACACCATCAAATCAAACAATGGTAAATCGGCATGAACAAAAAACAAAAAAAGAATTATATATATATATATTATAAATAAGGAGAAATAATACTTATATACTTGATAGGATAAATAAAAGAATTTTACAAAAAAAGAGAAAAAAAAAAAAAGTATATATTTTGAAAAAAAAAACAATAATGTAAAAAACCAAAGATTAATTGTAAAAATTAGTGGTGAAACCCCACTCACAATTCAACCCCACTGGAATTCTTCTACCCAGGGAGAATATCCAAAAGACTTTACGTTTACACAGAAGTCTAAATTTGTCCTCCCCTCTTTTACGTGTGACAACTTTCTCGATACCTTGTATAGATATAAGGGAACTGTTCCCCCGCCCCCCCAATGATGGTCATTAAAATGGTGCGCTACATTGGTACCATGTTCCTTGTTAATATTGGTTAAATGATCATTCAGAAGGTCCCTGAGTCTTCTAGTGCGGTCAACATAATGAATGTTGCATGCCCTGCATGTAATTAGAGTTACAATTGATATATTATTAGAGGCGGATTGAAAATGAACCCCTTTAACAATGCATGGGCAGCAAGGGCAATTATTAATCCCACATCTAAAATTCCCTGTGAAATCAAGCCAAGTCTTTCTCCTGATATCAGACCTGAAATCACTAGGGCAGGGGTAGGCAACCTGTGGCTCTCCAGCTGTTGTAGAACTACATTTCCCATGAGGCATTGCAAGGCTGCTGGATACAATTACTCCCAGAAGCATGATGGGAAATGTAGTTCTACAACAGCTGGAGAGCCGCAGGTTCCCTACCCCTGCACTAGGGGATAAATAGTTGCTAAGAGTAGGAGCTCTGTGAGACACTGTTTTAAAGCCCCCATTAAGGATTTTGGCATATACATCGTCGTCATATAAAACAGGAACATGACATGCAACAATGTTACTGATTTTGTTAAACTCGAGGCTGCATGCCATAGAAAAAAACGGGAGAATCCATGGAACATCGCTTCGGAACCTTATCTCACAGTAAAATGCTCCTGTCTGTAGCACCAAAAATGTCAATGGCTCTTTGAACTGTGCATTTATCATAGCCCCTCCTATGGAATCTGACAGTCATGTCCCTCTGTTCCACTTGGAAATCATTATACAGATTATCTGCAACCTTGAAAATTGACCCACTTGCATACCACGTATAACGTGGCGGGGTGTCCAGGGTCAGCACGAAGCAAAGAATTCCCAGAATTTGGTTTCCTATAAATGTTAGAGACAACGTGGCCATGTTTTCCCACTAATGTGACATCTAGAAAGGAGATGGAGCTTTCACTCATCTGTCCCGTGAATATTAATTTCAAATTATTGTTGTTTAAGTATGTGAGAAAAGTATCAAGCTCACCCACAGCGCCGGTACAGAGGAACAACAGGGCGTCTATGTACCTGCGATAATATTTACTAATAGACCGAAAGGGGTTTCCATCTCCAAAGATGCGCGTCCCCTCCCACCAACCCATATAAAGGGCAAGAGGGTGAAAATCGGGCTCCCATGGCAGCACCGCACCTTTGGAGATAGAAACCCCCGTCAAAGGAAAAACAATTGTGGGGAGATAATCTAGACACTGCAAAATATACTCCTTATGTGTCAAAGAATACTGACTGAGAATCTAGGAAAAACTCAACGGCACACAAGCCTAGCTGATGGTGTATACTGGTCGTCTCGCATGCGATCGTTTTGAGGAGACTAGCGGGAGTCCGACCTGGGTTTTGTCAGCCACCGTGGCAGAGCTTGTTCAGGTCTGGGCTTTCTGGTCCACTCAAACCCCCCTCCACCTGCATTTAATGATCAGCAAGAGATCTCACTTGAGCTTGATCCTTGATCTCAGAGGGAGAAAGCTGAGAGAGCTGTGTGCAAATTTGGACTCTAAAAACAAGGTTTTCAAAGTGTTTATGTTTTGTCAGGGACAGCCCCACACTGTATAGAGAGGAATCTGTTTGTTTAGTGTAGCGCCAGGCGGCAAGGTTTTATGTTTCTGTTTATGCTTTGATCTTGCAAGCCTGTAAAAATAAACCTGGCAAGCCACCAGACTTTAAAGCAACTGACATCCATGCTGAACCTTTTCCCCTGAAAAGTAATCCTCACAAGCTAATCTCCCACACGTGGTGGAGTTCAGCGTGGCAACTTTTAAAGATGGGGGAAATACTGAAGGCCCTGCTGCAAGCCAATGGAGCCCAACGGGAAATCAACCGACAAGTCGCAGAAGCCGCTGCAGCCCTGCTTGAGCTAAAAAAGGGGCCCGCACCTCCTGTGACAGTGGAACCAGAGTATGCGCCTCGTACCACATGCAGAAGATGACACCTGCGGATGACGTGGAGACATACCTCACAGCCTTTGAAAGAGTCGCTCTTCGTGAAGGATGCCCAAAAGAACAGTGGGCGGGACTGCTAGCACCATTCTTGACTGGCAAACCCCAAAAAGCCTATTTTAACCTGGAAGCAGATAAGGCCCAAGGCTATGAGACTCTAAAGGCAGAGATACTCGCATGCCTGGGGGTCACCATGGCCGTCCGGGCCTAACTCGTGCATCAGTGGACCTATTGCATCAATAAACGACAACCCTTTCGCAGATGTTTGACCTAGTTAACCTCACCAGGAAATGGCTACAGCCAGAGACTTTTCCAGGTCCCCAGATTGTGGAGCACGTGGTCATGGACCGCAATCTGTGGGCGCTCCCTGCTGCTTTGAGGAAATGGGTCAGCCATGGGGACCCCAAAACTGGAAGCCAACTGGTGGACTTCGTTGATACACGGCTGCTGAGGACTTGTTGCGCCCATCTGCGCCCCACTCCAATGTCTCTAGAGGTGAAAGTTTGCCCAGCGGACCTGGTAAGACTGTTCCAGGGTTTAGGGTCAAGGGGAAATTTGGTAAAAGTGATACAGTTAAAGAGACTGGGGGCTCTAGACCTGGAGACTGGCCAAAGAAAGCCAGGAAGGTCTTGGGGAACCTTGAGAGGACTGGGTATAGAACGCATACAGTGCTACCCATGCCATACATTGGGACATATTGCTGCCAATTGTCCCCTGAATGATGAACCATGCAATGTGATAATGCTTATATGAGAAGAAGCATTTCTTGGTTTTACAGGTCGCATGTATAGCATCATGCTTGGGTCCCATGGAGAAGCAAATGTTTGTGATTGCTATTGACGGGAAACCCGTCACTGTGCTGCTTGACTCTGGTAGTGTGATAATGTTGGTAAAAAGCAGTTGTGTAAATCCGGCCAGGTTGCACCCTAGCACTGTCGGATTCATTTGCATCCATGGGGACACTCGTGACTACCAGACGGCACTGGCTGAGATTGACACCCCTTGTGGCAGAGTGATCCATTCAGTGGGAGTAGTACCTTCCCTGCTTCATGAAGCCCTAGTGGGGAGGGATTTTCCCCATTCTTGGAAGTTGTGGGAAGGCACAGAGCGCCTGGAGGAGAGAGCTCCCCCTGCTGAAGAGGCACGGGAGTTCTCACCAGACCTTTTTTGCCAACCGCAAGGAGAGGTTGGTGGCAGGACCGAGGAAGGAGGAGACCCTCTTCCTTTTCCTGTAACAGCGGGGGAGAGGGAGAAGCCAGAAGCTGGCTCCCAGCAGATGGCTAATGTCCCAGACCATGTCTCTGTCCCTGACCGTAAGAGTAAACCGAATGTAGTCCCCGACTTAGAGGTCCGGAGAGCGGACTTCTGTACAGAACAACTAAGGGATGTCATTCTCCTCAGAGCCAGAGAAAATGTGAAACACAAAAGAGAAGGCGCCTCTGGGTGCAGACGTATAGGAAATTTATTACAAAAAACACACACGTACAATTGGCAACTCACATGTGCAAAGAAACAGGCAGGTACCCCAGGCAGCTGGAGAGTAGTGAGCGCAGGCACAATCGCCGCTGGATCCGCGAGATGTACACTTATCTGGGGGAGAGCCGGGATCCTCACCAGCGGTGTTGGCGCCGGCTATCTGTGCAGAGTCCGGAACGCAGGATGACAGCGTCAAGGTGTGCCTACATCACAACCATGCGACGCGATTGTGCCTGCGCTCACTACTCTCCAGCTGCCTGGGGTACCGATCCCCAACAGATGTGCCTGCCCGTTTCTTTGCACATGTGAGTTGCCAATTGTATGTGTGTGTTTTTCTAATAAATTTCCTATACGTCTGCACCCAGAGACGCCTTCTCTTTTGTGTTTCTACAATGTCTGGATATGGCTTCTTTCCTAGGAGTGCTGCCCTGCACGCAGATTTTGGACTTGCCTATCTAAGATTTATGGTATATACGAGACTTAGAGCCTGGCCTTGCGCCTATCACTTGTCCACAGAGAAAACGTGAAGGTGATGGATGGGGAACCGATGGACCCTAATCGGGGAGTGTATTTTCCCTACATGGCGCTTAAAAATGATTTGTTGTTGTGGGGGGTGTGGCCTGACCATGGCTAAATAAGGACGCACACCACCAGAACTCCTTGCCCTCTATCAGCCATCCTGGCGATTTCTAACACTAAGGCTAGGCATGTACTCCTCCAAAAAAAATGAAAGCTAAGAGAAGCAACCCAGGCATGAAATCCAGCAAAACTACCAAAGCTGTTGGTAAGATAACCCAGTACTTCCCCGGCTCACAGACGGCATCTCCAGGGGAAAGATGGCGGCGCCATGCAGCCTGAATCAAGGAACGCCAGAACGGGGTGCACGAGCGGCCTCGCCGGCGCTATCGCTGGAAACGGATGCCTACTCGGACACCCCGGCAGCTCTCCACCCCGGACCGTCCTGTTCCCAGCCCTGCTCTTCGTCTACCGGGGTTGACTCTAAGCTCAGAGATCTGATCCGAGCACTACCAACGAAGACGGACATTGAATCCATCCTCGCCCGCCTGGAAGAACAGTGGCGTAAGGACCTGCAACGACATGAAGCGGGACATATCATCCCTTGCTGTGAAAGTTACCATCGGGGAGACGTCTTTAGAGGCCCTGGAGACCCGTCTCTGCACACTGGTAACCCTTCAGGATTCCCACGAACAGGCGGCTATACAGCTCCAGCTCCAACAGGAAGCAATGGAGGACAGGAGCAGGAGGAACAACCTCCGCGGTCTGCCGGAGGCTATGGGACCAGAGGACCTGGCGGCCACAGCCGCAGCCATCTTCCACAGCCTCCCGGATGTCTCCCTCCCGGCTGACCTGGAATTCGACTGTATACACCGGGCACTGGGCCCCAAGCGGAGGATGTCAACAGGCCCCGAGATGTCATCTGCCGGCTGCACCATTACACATACAAGGAACAAAGGCCTGGGAAGCAAGCGAAGTGGAGTTCGATGGGGCAAGCCTCAAAATCCTTCCGGATGTATCACAAGTGACGCAGCAGAGGAGAGCCACACTGCGCCCAGTACTGGAGCTAGCCCGATCTGCTGGAGCTACTTACCGGTGGAGTTATCCCCTGTCGGTAATCTTTAACAAGGACCGCAAATCCTTTGTCCTCCGGACCCCAGGAGACCTGCCGGCACTCATCCAGTACCTGTCTGCTGATCCGATCCCGGTCCCGAGCTGGTTACAGTTCCTGCCGCCCCCCCCCACAGGATGGCCGGAGACCAGGAGCACCAGAAGAGGTCAGCAGCCTAGACCTCAGAGATCCAGAGGGGGATCCCGGGCGACTTCACCGACGAGAGCACGTGAGTCATAATGTCCCTGACATGCCTCTAGACCCTGTCTGCTGATATACTCCTGACGCCTTGCTATCTGTAACATGCACGTACCCCTATAGCTACATCTGCCAACCCACACCCAGCGCTGACACCCTGTTCCTAGACCATCTCCCTCCTCCAGGATACGGGACTGCACTCCTAGTCTTGAGACAAGGATCCCAGATGAGCTGAGCTCCTGCCACTCCCTTCTTGGTCTTTGCGGCGGTGACTGCTGAGATGGCAGGGGTAGATCGGCAGTTGCAAACTGGACGAGGACATAGACATATCATTTCGCGGCACCCTGTCCGCGTTGCGGGTGCACCACTACCACCACTGTGCAAGTGAGCCCCCACTGCTCCTCGCCCTACACGGGCATCTGTCTGACCTATGGAGAACCCGGACCCTCTTTGGACAATTTCTCCCGGCTGGTAAGGATATATCCCGACTACTGGCCTGGCCCCACTCATCGCTGCGGCCAGGTCTCGGGGAGGGGGGATGTCTCTGTCTGGGGAGGGCCTCTTGGACACCGAAGCCCACACAGGGGCCACTGGGACATGGCCTTGATGTGTGGCGGCTACTATACAGAGGTGGGGAAGTGGGGAATGGCGGGTGGGGGAAGCTAGTTCACTTGCTAACATGGTTTAGCGCAATATTTTTGACAGACAGGATCCGAGTGTTGGTCACAATTGTAGTTTTGTTTTGTTTGAATTGTTATGCCATTATCTGCAATGCACTATACCTTACTATTTTGGATGCAAGCTTATGCCTGTTTAACAATATGTTTCTATATGGGCCAGGATGGCTGGGACGGGCACTGGAGAGCACTCTAGGGCCTGAGTCAGCTACTACCCCCACTTAGGACCGCACACAAGGACCTGTTTTTGGGTCAAGGTGTGCCCGCTAAGGGCAGTTGTTTTAGATAGTTTAGAGAGCACAAACGAAGAGCACGGTCACTCGCTGGTCCTCCAGACTTCTCCCTCTCTACTTCTTAAATTTCCTCCCTCTTGTTTTCTTTTTGCTTTTTCAAACTTCTTCTAACCCCCTCTCTTTTCTTCCCTTAGCCGTGCAGGGCAGTTGGTGATGGATCACCTTCAAATTTTTTCGCTCAACGCAAAAGGACTCAATACCCCCGAAAAAAGACGTATGCTCCTTAACGATCTGAAACAACATAAGGTAGACATTGCCTTTATCCAAGAAACTCATTTCAGAGAGGATACATTGGCTATCCTTAAAAATAGATTTTTCCCTATAGCTTATCACTTGACTAACAAAACCAAATCGAAGGGAGTGTCCATCCTTTTATCAACCAAGATACCGTGGACAAGACAGGGGACGGTGATGGATGAGGGCAGGCGCTTCGCCTTTGTCAAGGGATTAGTCGGCAGGACACAGATGACCTTTACGACGATTTATGCTCCCAATGACCACCAAGATGTTTTTATCCGTCGGACCCTAGATAAATTGTCGACTTTCAGAGAAGGACAACTGATCTTGGGTGGTGACTTTAACATCCCATTGGCCCCGGGTGTTGACACCTCCTATGGGGCGTCACGTGGGCGAATAGCCCAGTACTTACATGCATTCCAACTAACTGACATATGGCGCATACATCATCCAACAGAGCGTGACTACACATTCTACTCAGCACCACACAAAGTCTATACAAGAATAGACTATTTCCTGATCCTGCATAATCAGCTCCACGCAGTACAAGACTCCACAATCGGGTTACGAACGTGGTCTGAGCCCGCACCCGTCACGCTTACTTATATCCTATCTAACACTACCTCCCCACGCCATCGTTTTTGGAGACTAAACAAAGCCTCCTGCAGCGCCTGGAGGTCTTAACCGAAGTTACTAAAGAACTTGAATATTATTTTAGCACCAACACCACCGCGGACTGCGACTGGGGAGTGGTGTGAGGGGCGCATTAAAATAGTGACCCGTGGCATTCTTATAAAACACGCCTCTCATATTAAAAAGGAACTACAGGCCCAGTTAGACCTTCTACTATCCAAATTACACAATTTGGAATCCCACATAAACTTAACCCAACCGCATCCATAAGTTCTGACCTACTTACATTACGTATCCAAATCAACGACCTACGCCTTTATAGAGCCAAAGCAGCATTACAAAGAGGCCACAAAATCGCGTATGAATCCGGAAATAAATGCGGGGCGTACTTGCACAATCCGTCAAAGAACAGAAGCGGTGGACTTACATCCCCCATATGTCCCACAACGGACTCAAGTCAGCCCTACCATTACAGATAGCCCGGACACCCTCACCACTGAGATCAGGGAGGAACTAAATAACCCCATTACAATTGAAGAACTGAGACTGGCCATAGCATCGACTAAACCAGGTAAGGCACCTGGCCCGGGTGGGGTTTACCCTTTCATACTATAAAGCCTTGTTACCTACCCTGGGCCTCATATGATTAACCTGTTCGCTGAGCAAGGTTCCGAGGTAGTCTTCCCTACTGACTCCTTAAGAGCCCACGTCTCGGTTCTACCCAAGGAGGGGAAGCATCTTGCTCTATATGGCAGCTATAGACCCATCTCACTCCTGAACGTCGATCAGAATTTTTGAAAAAAGTTTTAGGCTACCCGCCTGGCACGACACATCCCTGACCTAGTCCCCCTAGACCAATTTGGTTTCATCCCCCATAGAGAAGCGAGAACACCACCAAGTTCTGAACTTGATGCATGTGGCCACTGAATCCCGCACGCCTTGTGTCTTCCTCAGTACAGATGCCGAAAAGGAATTTGACCGGGTGAGCAGGCAATTTATGTTTTCAGTTCTTAGACACATAGGCCTAGGGGGGATGATCCTTAATTGGATCTCTCGCAGCTACTCCAACCCCTCAGCTCAGGTCAAGGCCAATGGCGTCCTGTCACAGTCATTTCCAATACGCAATGGGACCTGACAGGGCTGCCCGTTGTCCCTGCTTCTCTTCGCCCTCACGCTAGAACCCTTCCTTTGCACCATAAGACATAGCCCAGATATCACAGGCCTCCAGATCGGTGACTCCTATTGTAAGATATCGGTTTATGCCGATGACTTATTCTTCTCTCTAACAAACCCCACGATATCACTTCCGAATTTGATGAGGGAATTTGCACAGTACGGAGCATTCTCGAACTTAAAGATCAATTTTGGTCGGAAGCCATGGGGGTTCGCATACCGCCAACCCTTTAATCCTCCATACAGTCAGCCTTTCGCTTCAAGTGGGCAAAATCAACATTGCATTACTTGGGCGCCAACTTGAACCGAACCTTTGCCCTCAACTTCCTACCCATGCTGACTAAAACCCGCTTCCTTCTGGACTCATGGCACAAAGGGCTTGTTAGGAGAAGACTTTCCTGAGAACTTGTTTGCATTTGATTGTTGTTTCCTCTAACTCCTGGAGGAGGTGGCTCCTGGCAGCCCTATTTAAACAATGTACTTCCTGTAGCAAGTGCTGTCCGTTCTACAGCGTCTGAGTACCTGTGAGCCCCAGCTCTGCTTCCCGATACCTGTTCCTGCATTGTTTCCTGTCTCTGTGATCCGACCCGGCTTGTCCAGACCTGCTATCTGTCTGCCTGCACCGACCCCGGCTTTCCACGACCATCCGCTTGCCTGACCCCTTGTACTGTGCCGCCAGCCCGTTTACGAACTCTGCTTGGACTTTGACCATTCTCTGCCTGACCCTCTTGTACCTTGCCTGCCTGCCAGTTGCCGACCCAGCCAGTACAAACATCCATCTGCCTGCACAACCATCTGGAGCTTCACAACACCACCAGTGACCATCCAGCCCTCGTGCCATCCCGCACTCCGGGACTTCCTGTCTCTAATACCAGGGGTCCCCGAATCGGGTGTGTAAGAGTGGTTTTTCCCTGCAAAAGACAGACTGCACCGCCAGGACCATGACATTAATGGACAGCCATGTCCCAGTCTGCACAGGGAACGCCCTCTGACATGGATGAGCTGTGCGCCCACTTGGCCAGGCTCACACAAGCCGTAAAAAATCTGCAAGAAGGCTACACCCAGCTGCAGGAACAAGTGCGTGAGCTCTCCGCGCCATCTGCATCCAGAAGCGGGGCTGCAGCAGGTGGCACCATTGTGGCTCTGCCATCGGAGCCTAAGGTCCCCTTACCTGATAAATTTGCGGGGGATCAGAGCAAGTTCCGGGTTTTCCGCAGCTCCTGCAAGCTGTACTTTGCCCTACAACCACGCACATTTTCTTTGGAAGCCACCAAGGTGGGCCTGGTGATCTCTCTGTTGCAAGGAGAACCGCAGACATGGGCCCATCAACTCTGGGAGCAGCGGGCACCCGAAGTGACCACCCTGCAGTGGTTCTTTGATGTCATGGCCAAACTGTATCAAGACCCGCACCTCGCAGCTACCGCCGAGGCCACCCTGCATACCCTACAGCAGGGTCGGCGCACCGCTGAGGACTACGTAGCAGAGTTCCGGCGTTGGAGTGCTGACACCGCCTGGAACGATGCGGCACTCTGCTACCAGTTCCGCTTAGGACTTTCGGAACCATTGAAAGATTAGCTTGCACGTGTCGGGTGCCTGGCACCTTGGAAACTTTAATCAACCTGGCCATCCAGATAGATCGGAGGCTCAGGGAATGCCGGGCTGAACGGTTCGCTGGCACCTCCGCAGGACCCCGTCTAGACCTACCGGTCCAACT
>BLSH010054920.1:38812-49832 GCA_018402905.1 Glandirana rugosa | reverse complement strand
CTGGGTTCGGAAACTTTCTCAAGGCCATGTTCGCCCTCTCCCATAGCTAAGAACCGGCATTAGGCTAAGTCGAGTGCCATCAGATACATACCTGTTTCTCTCACCAGGAAAAAAAGTTGTTTTTTCTACGGTCGTGTCCGTCCTCTCCATCTCCCAGACTACTTGGGAAACCGGTTCAAAAGCAAGTCTATACAAAACTCTCGACGATTGAGGCCAAGTCTATCGCCAATTTACGCGGGTTTCGTTGAGATACCCCGTCAGTATTCCAGACACGCCTCCCTCAACCAGACGGGGGAAAGACGACTTCTGTAGGTCCATAAGTACTTGTACCGGAACTCTTTCAAAGGCTTGGGTCGGCCACAGTGTTCACGAAGCTTGATCTCAGAGGGGCATACAACCTAATCCGCATCAGAGAGGGTGATGAGTGGAAGACCACCTTCAGAACTCGTTTGGTCATTACGAGTACCTTGTTATGCCCTTCGGGCTCTGCAATGCCCCTGCCACTTTTCAGCATCTGGTCAATGTCATCTTTCGGGATTACTTGGATATCTTCGTCATCATATATCTGGATGATATCCTAATTTTCTCTCCATCCCTGGAAAAGCACCGGAAACATGTGGGCTGTGTCCTGACCTGCTTGCGGCAGCATAGACTATATGCAAAGGCGGAAAAATGTGCCTTTGAGCGCTCTACTATCCAGTTTCTAGGATTGATTTTATCAGTCTCCGGGGTCACCATGGATCCGCAGAAAGTTACTGCTATCCTGGACTGGCCAGCACCTGTGGACAAAAAAGGGGTCCAACGGTTCGTAGGATTTGCAAACTTTTATAGAAGATTCATAAAGGGATTCTCTGCCATCATCGCCCCCATCACCCGTCTCACGAAGCAGGGTCAACGGTTTCAATGGTCGTCTGAGGCCCAGGATGCCTTTCAGGCTCTAAAGGAGCTTTTTACCTCAGCACCCATACTGAAACACCCAGGTGTCACGTTGCCCTATGTGCTGGAGGTGGATGCTTCGGAGACGGCAGTGGGAGCGGTCCTGTCCCACGGGGAGCAAGGGCACTTCTTCATCCAGTAGCCTTCATCTCCCGCAAGCTCACTGCCCCGGAAAGAAACTATGACGTTGGCGACAGAGAGCTACTGACCATTAAGGCCGCACTGGAGGAATGGCGTTATCCGTTGGAGGGAGCCCAGCACACCATTCTGATATATATGGACCATAAAAACCTGGAGTATCTCCGCACTGCCAAAAGACTCCATCCCCGCCAGGCCCGCTGGGCACTTTTCTGACGTACCGCCCAGGGGCAAAAAACAGTAAACCGGATGCTCTGTCCCGTATGTACACAAAACCCGGAACTTCTACTTCTCCTGACACCATCCTCCAGCCCAGGAATTTCCTCCTCACACAGGATGACTTGCTCTCGCAAATCCAGAGAAATTCTGTCTGTTCACCCACAACCCCTGTCCAAGGACTCATCTGAAAAGATGGTCTCTGGTGGCACCGCAACCAGATTTACATCCCTCAGGAGCTACGTCCTGCTTTCCTCAAGGTCAACCATGACCACAAACTTGCTGGTTATTTCGGCTCTCGGAAAACTGCTGAACTGGTCCTGCGCTCATTCTGGTGGCCACTACTTTTGGAAGACTGTTTAGCCTATGTCCACTCGTGTGCTACTTGCGCCAGGAATAAAAATCGGACAAAACCAGAGCCTGGGGCCTCCTGAAGCCTCTTCCCATCCCGGGCCGACCATGGTCCAAGATTTCCATTGATTTTATTGTGGAGCTGCCCCCTGCTAAAGGATACACAACCATCTTTGTGGTGGTCGACAGGCTGACTAAGATGGCCCACTTCCTCCCTATGAAGGGTACCCCCCCACAGCAAAGGAGACATCAGAAGTCTTTATTAAAGAGATTATCTGGCTGCACTGTGTTCCGATGAACATAGTTTCCGACCAGGGGGTGCAGTTCACCTCTCGGTTCTGGAGAGCTCTCTGTGCTACCCTGGAGATCGACCTATCATTTTCCACTGCTTATCACCCCCAAACCAATGGTCAGACCGAAAGGACAAACCAGACCCTGGAACAATATCTTCGCTGTTTTTCCACCTACTCTCAGGACGACTGGTGCACGTTGCTCCCCCTAGCGGAGATTGCATATAACAACTCGGTGCACTCCGCCACCAAGCAATCACTCTTCTGGGCCAACTATGGGTTCCACCCCACCATTTTCCCAAATCTGGCAATGGAGATTACAGTACAGGCATCTGCGCAATCTGTTCAGGATAATTGGAAGCTTCTGCAAGATACACTGTCCCAGTCACAAGAAGCCACCAAAGCAGCTTTCGATAAGAAGAAATGGGTGAGCTCAACCTCCTACCTGGTGATAAGGTCTGGCTCTCAACCAAGAACCTGAGGCTTGCTTGCCCATCTAAAAAGCTGGGTCCTCGTTTTATCGTTCCGTTCCCAGTGTGCAGGAGAATCAACCAGGTCTCTTTTGAGTTGGAACTCCCCCCATCCTTGCGGATACATCCAGTATTCCATGTGTCCTTGCTGAAGCCGGTGGCCCCAGATCCATTTCCTGACAGAGCTACAGCTCCCCCGGCCCCCATCCTGATTGATGGAGCAGAGGAGCTTGAGGTTGAGTCAATACTCGACTGCAGGAAGAGGGGTGGCAGGAACCAGTACCTTGTAAAGTAGAAGGGCTACGGCCCAGAGGAAAGCTCCTGGGAACCTGAAGCCAATCTCCATGCGGATGACTGTGTTCAAACCTTCAAAGACAACAATCCAGCTAAGCTGGCCAAGCTGGGCATCCGGGGGCTGCCCCTTGGGGGGGGGGCAATGTTAGGAGAAGACTTTCCTGAGAACTTGTTTGCACGTTATTGTTGTTTCCACTAACTCCTGGAGGAGGTGGCTCCTGGCAGGCCTATTTAAACAATGTACTTCCTGTAGCAAGTGCTGTCTGTTCTACAGCGTCTGAGTACCTGTGAGCCCCAGCTCTGCTTCCTGATACCTGTTCCTGTATTGTTTCCTGTCTCTGTGATCCGACCCGGCTTGTCCCGACCTGCTATCTGTCTGCCTGCACCGGCCCCGGCTTTCCACGACCATCCGCTTGCCTGACCCCTTGTACTGTGCCGCCAGCCCGTTTACGAACTCTGCTTGGACTTTGACCATTCTCTGCCTGACCCCATTGTACCTTGCCTGCCTGCCAGTTGCCGACCCAGCCAGTACGACCATCCATCTGCCTGCACGACCATCTGGAGCTTCACAACACCACCAGTGACTATCCAGCCCTCGTGCCATCCCGCACTCCGGGACTTCCTGTCTCTACTGCCAGGGGTCCCCGAATCGGGTGTGTAAGAGTGGTTGTTCCCTGCAAAAGACAGACTGCACCGCCAGGACAGTGACAGGGCTGCATTCATTGTTCGGGCGATGTAATCTGCTTAAAATGAGCATACTACCAAAGCTCTTGTACTTATTGCAGGCCCTCCCGTTTACAATCCCGACTTCCTATTTTAAGCAAGTTCATGTCCTTTTTATTAAATTCGTCTGGGCTAATAAAAAACCCCACCTTCCCAGGCACCTTTTGTCACTATCCAAAACGTACAACGAACTAGCATTGCCTGACATCAGGAACTATTACCATGCTACCCATCTGGGCAGCATGGTGGACTGGCGCCGACATGACCACTCAAAGCTATGGGTGTCACTGGAAAAAACACAGGCGCAGATCCCATTGGAGGGAGCCCTGTGGTGTTATACATACCTCCCTCCTAAAATGAAAAAACACCCACTTCTGGGAACGAGATGCACTAAGAACGCCCTCTCCACGCCGAACTCCCCTCTCTTTCCTATCATAGGTAACCCCCACTTTCCTACTGGGTTACACACCCAGGCTGCGAGGCAGCTGACCCAGGCTAGCCGGGTCACTGCCACGCAATTTCTAGACACGGGGACTTGGCCCTCCATAGAGACCCTGAGTAACGGAGAGGGCCCTTTCAGGCTCCCGTTTTGGATGGCCCTCCAGTTGCGACACTTTCTTAGCTCCCTACCTTTCCCGCAACACTTCAACCGACCACCCACCACATTTGAGGACTATTGCTAGGATGAAGGAGAACTTACACAGGTTATATCCAAAATGTATAGACTCCTGAATGACCCACCCACACAGCTGGCCCTCCCATTCATACAAAAGTGGGAGTCAGATTTATACTGTAAATTTACACCAGCTCAACTTCAACTAATTCTTACATTCTCCCTAAAATCATCCATCTGTACAAAGATTCAAGAGACCAATTATAAGTTACTCACATGGTGGTATTTTACCCCTGACCGACTCAAAAAAAATGTTTCCAACCGCATCTGACCTCTGCTGGCGTTGCCTGAGGGACAGGGGAACGTTACTACACATTTTTTGGTCATGCCCAAAAATTGCCCCATATTGGGCCACCATCAAGAAAGTCATCCATCGGCTAGTTGAGTATGAGATCCCAGATGACCCGGCCTTTTTCCTCCTTCATGCGGTCACGGTTTCAGCAAAAACATACCGCAAATCTATTGTCCGTCACCTCTTGAATGTGGCAAAATCGTGTATTCCCATACACTGGAAATCCCAGTCACCCCCGTCGCCAGTCGAATGGTGGTACCGCAGAATTGAGGATATTAAGAAATTGGAAGACCTAGTACACACGGCAAATCAGCAACAGGAGAAACATGCCAAGACATGACAACTCTGGAATCACTTTGACCTTTCGGAGGAAGGGAAATCCCTACTAGGCATAGCATGAACCATTGGATGTCCACATTTAGTCTGACCCATTTGATCCTGACCCAACCTGTCCCTGTACGGCACTCTCCCCCTCTTCTGGGGTCTGCCTCCCCCTCCCTACCTTTTTCTTCTTTCTTCTCTTCTCCCCTTTTTTCCTTTTTTTTTTTTTTGTGGTTTCTGTTATTCTGTTATTTTGTTTGAAGTAAATGGAAAAGGTGATGGGTGCATGCGTGCCATACGCACTTTTCCTTATTGAGTTTTTCCAGGGCCTTATGAACATGTGACATGAATAAAAAATTAACGGAGTTTAGCCTTTGCTCAAGAAATGCATGTATGTATTTTCTGTATATGAGGTACCCAACGAACTGTCACTACCAAGACTACCTTACCTGTGGTTTAATCTGTGCCAATGGAATTGATGTGGCCTTGTATGCACTGTGGAAGTTTAATAAAAATGTATATTTGCAAAATATATAAATAAATAATAATTTGCTGTATTAGGTGGTGAAACACGGAGAGGACAAACTGGAACAGCTAGTGCAGTTCCCATCAAGCTTCTGGGAGTAATTGTATCCATTGCAATGCCTCATGGGAAATGTAGTTCAACAGCTGGAGAGCCGCAGGTTCCCTACCCCTGAGCTAGTGGTTCCCAAACCCTTCCGCCGGACAGTGCTAGATCTGGCCCATGGTCATGTAATGGGGGGACATCTGGGTATGGAGAAAACCAGGGAGAGGATAACCGAGAGATTCTTCTGGCCTGAGTTGTATGCAGACAAAGAATATTGTGAGTCATGCCCTGAGTGTCAAATGACAGCCCCGTCACCCCATTTTCGTAGACCCCTTGTCCCACTTCCCATAATTGAAGTGCCATTAAAGTGAATTTGCATGGATCTTGTGGGACCAGTAGTAAAATCTGCCCGGGGACACCAGCACATCCTGGTGATACTGGACTATGCGACCCGCTATCCTGAGGCCATACCCTTGTGGAATACCTCCGCTAAGACTACTGCCAAGGAACTGGTCCAGATGTTTAGTGGGGTGGGGATCCCTAAAGAAGTCTTGACTGATCAGGGTACCCAGTTCATGCCCTGAGTGACCAGGGAATTGTGTAAATTGTATAAAATCTCCCATCTCTGTACCTCTCTTTACCATCCCCAAACTGAGGGTCTGGTGGAAAGGTTTAACAAGACCCTCAAGAGTATGTTAAAAAAGGTGGTGGATAAAGATGGGCGAAATTGGGATTTTTTTGCTGCCGTACCTCATGTTTGCCATACGAGAGGTTCCACAAGCGTCTACAGGGTATTCTCCCTTTGAACTCTTGTATGGTAGAAATCCCAGGGGGCTGCTATATGTCGCAAAGGAGATGTGGGAGGGAGAGGCCATCCCATATAGAAGTGTCATAGAGCACATCTCCTTGATGCAGGATCAAATCTGAGCTGTCCTGCCCCTTGTATGAGAGCATATGGAGCAAGCCCAGGAGGCCCAGAGAAGGGTTTACAATTGGGGTGCCAAAACCCGAACTTTCAACCCCAGGGACAAGGTGCTGGTGCTAGTCCCCGCAGTGAAAAGAAAATTACTGGCAAAGTGGCAGGGTCCCTTTGAGGTTAGGGAAAGAGTAGGGGAAGTAAACTACAAAGTTTACCAGCCTGGGAGCAGATTTACCATGTTAATCTCCTAAAACAGTGGAGGGACATGGAGACTTTATTGGCAGTGCCCACCCCCAAAAGGACAGGTTACCCCTAACCCCGGATGTTCCCATAACCGAGTCCTTGTCACTGACGCAACAAAGCGACGTTACGGAATTTGTCAGTAAAAATAGATACTTTTTCTCTTCCCTACCTGGACTGACCACTGTGCTATACAACATGACAATCACGGAACCTGGAGTCCGTGTAAATGTAAAACCCTACCAAATACCTAAGGCTAGACGAGAGGCGGTGGTGAGAGAAATAAAAAACATTTTGGAGTTAGATGTGATAGAGGAGTCCCACAGCGCCTGGTCGAGTCCTATAGTACTGATCCCAAAGCCCAGCTGATTAAGCCCCAAACCAATAAGATCGAGGCCATTCAAAAATGGCCCCAACCGGTGAACAAGAAACAGGTTCAGGCCTTCCTAGGGATTACAGGGTATTACTGACGCGTCATCCCCGACTTTGCCACCATTGCCGTCCCTCTGACCGATCTGACAAAGGGTAGAGCGTCAGGAATGGTGAAGTGGAATCCCGAAGCTGAAAAACCTTCCACAAATTGAAGCAAGCCTTTTGTGTATAGCCGGTGCTTGTGACCCCGAACTTCACAAAGGAGTTTGTCATTCAAACCGACGTCTCTGAGGTGGGACTAGGTGCTGTTCTGTCCCAGATCAGAGACGGCGAGGAGCACCTGGTTGTGTACTTAAGCAGGAAGCTTAATAGGCATGAAAAGAATTATGCCATTCTGGAGAAGGAGTGCCTGGCTAATCAAGTGGGCCTTAGAGGCCCTAAAATACTACCTGCTGGGAAGATCATTCAAGCTATTTACCGACCATGCCCCCCTTAAGTGGATGTGTAACAACTGGGAGAAAAATAGCCGGTTGAATAGGTGGTTGCTGGCCCTACAGCCGTTTGAGTTCTCAGTGGAACACCAGGCTGGAAGGCTCCAAAATAACGCAGATGATCTTTCCCGGGCCCACTGCATGATTGGGACAGTTGCTTCGCGCCCCAGGGGTTTAAACGGGGGGGAAGGGGATATGTGACGCTATGCGAGGCAACACAATGGACGGCGATACTTGTCGCCTTGCATGCGATCATTTTGCCGACCACCGTGTCAGAGCTGGTTCCGGCCCAGACTCTCTGGTCCACTCAAACCTCTCTCCAACCACTCTCCACCTGCATTTAAATGATCAGGAAGAGATCTCACTTGAGCTCAAACCTGGATCTCAGAGGGAGAAAGCTGAGAGAGCTCTGTGTGCCAATTTGGACTTTAAAAACAAGATTAGCAAGGTGCTTATGTTTTGTGGGTGTCAGGGACAGCCCCACACTGTATAGAGAGGAATTACTTTGTTTAATGTAGTATCAGACAGCGAGGTTTTGTTTTCTGCTTGTTTTGATCTTGCAAACCTGTAAAAATAAACCTGGCAAGCCGCTAGACTTTAAAGAAACTGACATCTATGCTGAATCTTTTCCCCTGAAAAGTGATCCCCACGAGCTAATCTCCCACAAGGAATAGAGACTGGACACATCGCAAGTTATCCAAGTGTCCTCCTCCTCCCATACCAACTTGCAACAGCAATGCTGTAACAACTAGTTGGTGTCCCTCGAGTAGCCAAGAGCTGTAGTTGACAATCAACCCACAGCCTGAGGTGTTCATTCAAGGAGCCAATCCCCGCTACTATGGGACGTCACCTCAAGGGGTTATGTCCTTTATGTGTTTTTGGGAGGTGCTGGAACACCGGGATAACAGGAGCTAAGGGATCCATATTCTTTTTTTTTTTTTACAAGCGATTTTTATTGGAAGATCAGAAGAAGTTACACGTCAATGTACAGGGTATATATCAGAAAAACGTAGTTCAATTAAGTCATACGATATAAAAAGTAGTTAGATAGAAAAAAAATATTATCAATGCAACGTAGGGTATCCCATAGACAGGTAATAATATAATACTGGCATTACATGACTTGTGGCGGTGCCAAGTTTTCCATTTGTTTTTGTATATGTGCATACTATCATTAATTGTGTGATAAATATATTCTGTGAGTTTGATCAATTCCATACGTGATATGACTTGAGACCAAGGGAGATGTGTTGATTGCCAATTACAGGCTATAGTCCATTGGACAGCGCTGATCATAGAGTGGATCAGATTTAACTGAGGGTGGGGAATATCAGGAATGTTGGAATAAAGTAAACAAATTTGTGGTGATAAGACAACAGCTTTGCTTATTATATTTTGGGTTAATGAAGAAACTTTTTGCCAAATGGGTGAGAGAGATGGGCAATCATAAAAAATATGTTTAAGAGAGCCTGTTAAATTGCATCCTCTGAAACACAGTGGGGAGAATGTGGGGTAGTAAGAATGTATTTTAGCGGGAGTCATATACCATCTGGTGAATATTTTGATTGGGGTCTCTTTGAAAGCGGGAGTTTTATTGCATATACGCAAATTTCTGATCATTTGGCACCAGTCTCTCAAAGAGATCCCCTGACCCAATTCAGATTCCCATTTTAACATCTTGCCTGTTTTCTCTGGGTTATTCAATTCAATCAAGCAAGTGTATAACCTAGATATCAATCCCTTGTCTCTAGGAGAGTTGATACAAATCTGTTCAAAAAATGAAAAAGGTGGGTTTAATTTCCAGGGGTATTGTGAGGAAAAGAAATGCATGATGGCAGAATGGTTGTTTATCTGTGAGAGAGGAATGTGGTACTTGTGGTAAAGTTTGTCAAAAGAAGTATAGTGATTATTGTCTGTGAGAGATATAATGTTGGTAACGTTGTTATCAGTCCATATTTCAAAGTCTGGTTTCTCACCGAAAGCTGGCGCAAAACTTGGTTTGCCAACAAAGGAAGCTAACGGAGGTGTGGGAGAAATCAATTTGTGAGAGGTTTTATAACGGGACCAAAATTGAAGGAGTTGCGATACAATATGATTGCATATATGTATAGGTCTATATAAGTTGTAATTGAAACAGAGGATGCCCTCGAGATAATTACTCAAATAAGAAACTTTTTGAAATCTTGGTGAACCTATCACATTTCATTCCTAGGTAGAATATGCGCCATCAAAATGAATATCCTACTCAAGCTTCTTTTCTTATTTTGCACCCTACAGATAAACATCCCTAGATATAAAATCGATTCCATACAAAAAGATATCAATAAATTAATTTGGTCTGGTAAGAAACCCAGATCCAGCAATATTAATCTACATAGATCCCAAGCCTCAGGTGGCCTAGGCGTACCTAATTTATGGTCATATTATATGGCTACCAGACTAACTCACTTATCGCAGTGGTTTTCCAACAATAAAAACATCCCTTGGCTACAATTCGAGGCCTCCTCTATATTACCTTATCTCGAGGGAACCATATTCTAACCCTCCTTCTGGAACAGTATGCCTAAACGTATCCCCTTTAAAACCAGATCACCAAAAATGTTGTTGTATCCATGCGTGGGGTCATTAGGGAGTGCAGTGTAGGTAGCCTTATCAGATAATTGCCTTAAAGCTTCAGATTTATAAACAGAGGCATCCTGTACCACCACTGAACCCCCCTTGTCAGAATTTTTAATGACTATGGTGTGATCCTGGCTAAGGGACTCAAGGGCTAATCGCTCCTCGGGGATAAATTGTCCTATGGATATGTCCCCTATTGTTGGATTTTAATGCTAATTTAGTGAGTTCTCTTTCTATATTTTTTTTTAAACGTATATAGACTTCTGCCCCTGGAATTGATGGGATAGAAATCAGATCTTATTTTGATGGGAGAAACTATAGGGGAGACATCTGTACCAGCATGGGGGCTAGAGGACTCTCCCTGTAATTCATTCAAGTCCTGTAATGCACACAATTCCCTGAAACTCAGATGTGAGTGTGACCCATCCGAATCTATAGAAATAAACATTTGATGTCTCCGATGATGGGTCCATAAAATAATGTTTCGGCAAGGTCAAATTTCGTGCAAATTTATTTACATCCAAAAGGGTCTTGAACAGGTTAAAGTGCCTAATGCGACAAAAATTTAAACCTCTAGAAAGCAAAGAGATTTCGGACATAGTTAACCAGTTCCCTACCGACGTATAGTAAAATGACGTCGGCAGGGACTGGCCGTCGATCCGGGAGGACGTCATATGACGTCCTCCGCTTCTCGCCGCTACTGCGGGCCCCCGGGGGCCCGCAGAGCGGCGATCTCGGATCGTTTCTGTGCCGGGGGGTTGTGTCTCCCCCCGATCGTGGTAAAGAGCCAATACATTTGGCTCTTTACCACGTGACCGGCTGTGTCCAATCACAGCCGGTCACTTTGTTGATTCACATGGCCGCGGCTCGTGCGCGTCCCCGGGGACGCGCAGCGCGGCGATCGGGGACGAGGCATGTCCCTTGGACACAGCCCGTTCCCGATCAGGGGAAATGAGCCAATGAAATGGCTCTTTAGGACATGGCCGGCTGTGTCCGATCACAGCCGGTCATAACTGTAAACAGTTCGCAGGTAACGCGCTGTTACCTGCCTCTTCTCCTCACACACCGATCCAGTGTGAGGAGAAGAGAGCAGAACTGTGAGTACAA
>BLSH010054920.1:4972-15968 GCA_018402905.1 Glandirana rugosa | reverse complement strand
GGACCCCCAGGCGCCACCAACACCGTTCCAGGCGGAAGACGGAACGTATTGCTCGGCCGACAGACCACGCGCACAACGGCAACACCACTACCATAGAGCCAGGCACGGGGCCTCGTGTCGGTCTTGTGCAGGAGTGAGGTCGTACGGATTCGGTGCGGGGAGTACTGTCCAAGACAAAATTAGGCTAATATAAATAGTAGTGTTTGAAATATTCTCACGTTTCGTTTCTCACCTCCTTTCTTCGTCTGACCCGGAAAAAAGTTATACGTCTTGTGTCCTATAGACACTTAATCTCTCCCTAGAAAATTTTTTACATGATTTTACAGAACAAAAGCCCCCAAATACTGCAGTGCCTAGGTGTACAGTATTTTAATTGCTTGCACTAAGCTAGTCCAATTTTATCAGCACTATTCATAGAGTAAAAAGTAGTTTACTGTAGAGTAGTAGAAGTACATTTTTTAAAAGATCCCTCTCTAATTCACAGATATCCTGTGTTCTGCATATTGAAAAAAGGCCCAGTCTGCTTCTTTCCTCCACTCTTTGCTTTGCACTCTTATAAAGTTTGTGATGATAAATATAATCGGATTAAAACAGAACCTGTCATGAGGGGCGTGGCTTAGGCATGCTGGAGTGAGGACGTGTTCTGGCTGTGCTCCGGGGCACGGACCGAGATACCATCACCACAACGGCAACACGCGCACCAGACAGCCGGCTCGTTATGCAAGGCAGAAGGCGGACCTTGCCACAACCACCGCGGACCCCCAGGACCCGCTCTG
Organism: Glandirana rugosa; assembly: GCA_018402905.1. Classification (NCBI taxonomy): domain Eukaryota; kingdom Metazoa; phylum Chordata; class Amphibia; order Anura; family Ranidae; genus Glandirana; species Glandirana rugosa. The sequence goes on along the minus strand of BLSH010054920.1, from coordinate 15,192 downwards.
GATCGCTGGACGCCTATTTTGGAGGACCGGGCCGCGATCGCGGGGGGACTGCCAAGATGGCGGCGGGTGAGCACGCGGCCTCAGCGGCCTCTCCGATCCAGTCTCCTGCTATACCTTCCCTGACGCTCCCGCCTCCATCTCCACCATCCGAAACGGACAGCAGGACAAGTGGTGCGGACCTGGGAGATGTGATGTCTGACAAAAGCCTGAGGGCTCACCTCCTCTCCCTACCCACTAAGGCTGATCTGGAGATGTTTGTCTCCCGTGTGGAGAGGGCCTTTCGCCAGGACATTGAGGCCCTGCAGGCCGATACAGCACACATAGGGGGGAGAGTAGAGACACTCGAAACACAATGGGAGGACACAGCTGCCAGCATTCAATCACTGACTGAACGATGCAGGGCTCAAGACCGCAGAATTGACTCCCTGATTGACCAGATGGATGACTATGAGAACAGGAGTCGCAGGGTCAATATTCGCATCAGAGGTCTGCCAGAAGCCACAAGATCCAGGGACATAGTCCCCACACTACAGGGACTTTTTAAACAGATCTTGGCCCGGGAGGCCCCGGCGCATATTGAAATTGACCGCGCTCATAGAGCGCTCAGACCACCCTCAGAGGACCCTGACAAGCCGAGAGACATAATATGCAAGTTGCACAAGTACTCCGTTAAGGAACGCATAATGTACCATGTTAGGGGCACGCGCAATGTGGACTTTGATGGAGCAAAATTGTCACTATACCCGGACTTGTCCAGACGCACGCTAATGCAAAGCAAAGCACTCAAACCATTATTAGAAGCACTGCAGGATGCTAAGCTAATCTATGAATGGGGATTTCCGTTCCACCTGGCGGTCATCAACGACAGCCAACAGCACATCTTGCGCACAAGAGAAGATCTACCACGCTTCCTAAAAGACCTAGGGCTGCCAGTTGTGGACATCCCAGATTGGAGACTTTATCCGGAGCTACCCCTTCCGCCCAGACCTCAGGGATGGCGACAGGCTCTCCGAAGAAGACGTACTGGTGCCCAGGGGAGCACTTCTCAGAGGGCCTCGTCTGGAGACCCTCCATTGACCTAAAGCCCACCCTGAACTGTAGAGCTGCTATCTAATAACTGCTAGCACTGAGACATGTGACAAAGGGGTATACCCCCCACACATTTTTCCCAGACCACATGCCGCTATACCTAACTGCAGGCAGAGGCTGGGCGACCGTCCAGACCTTTAACTACAAAGGGTCCCCCCCCGGACTCATTCCTCATGCCTTTCTACTTCCCCCAGTAGGGATGCTCTCCGGAGCCATGGTCCTGTTTAAGGACAAGGTGGCGCTCGGATGCCCACGCTACTCCCCCATGAAGGGGGGTGGCGGGGGCCCCCGACCGAAGCACCTAGAGCGCCTGGTGGTGCCTAATGGGTATAAGACCCGTATGTTGCTTTCATTGTTCAATGTCTTAACGGTTCTAATGTTGTTTATTTCATATTTTGATTTTATATGTTCTTTACATTTTTCTAGTACACCATGCAAAATACTCAAAGCGTGCTGTGGGTCTCTCTTAACCGGAGCTGGGCCAGGGGCGAATGCATTCCTCTGTATTCATCATGGCATCCTTAAAGATAGTCTCGTATAACGTGAGGGATCTCGGCTCGCCGATGAAGCGCGGTAAGTTGTGGGTCGAGGCAAAACGACTGGGGGCACACATACTTTTCCTACAGGAAACTCATTTTGGCACTGACTCGGCTCCACGCCTACCCACCCATTTCTATAGGCAGTGGTTTCTGAGTAATTCACTGCGGCCCAAATCTGGTGGGACCGCGGTGGCTATCCACAAACACTGTCCTTTCATACCCACCGATCACCAGGTCGATAACAATGGCAGATATGTATTCCTTAAAGGCACTATCTTTGGCCACAAATACACTCTTGCAGCTGTGTACGCCCCCAACAACGGACAATTGACTTTCCTAGATTCAGTATTAGAATCCCTCTCGTCGTTCAGATAGTGGGGGGAGATTTTAATGGGAGTCCAGATCCAGAGGTGGACACCTCCTCGGGACACTCGACCCACTCCTACGCCTTTCTAAAGCATTTCAGGAAGACCCTGCAGATACATCATCTTGTGGACTGCTGGAGATTGCTGAATCCCAAGGGCAGGGATTACAGCTACTTCTCGACAGTCCACAATGTCTATACATGGATAGACCTCATACTGATGGACCAATACTCACTAGACTCTCTAATGGCCACGACGATTGACCCGATAACAATATCGGATCATGCGCCGGTAACTATCACCCTACAGATTGCCTCTCCAGCCGCAAATTCCTGGACGTGGTGCTTGAACGACAATGTTCTGGATGATGCGGTTGCTCTGAAAACAATATCTGAAAGGATCCCACAATATTTTGCGGAAAATGACACGGGGAGGTGAGCCAAGGCACAGTCTGGGAGGGCCACAAGGCGGTGGTTAGAGGGGAGTTGATCTCTCAAGGACATAGGCTCAAAAAAGGGATGGGGACCTACAGGACCTCCTGGCCAAGATTCGCCAAAAGGAACTGACGAATAAACGGCGAGTAACGCTGACGGCGAAACTCCAAAATCTAAGACAGAATCTAGCGGACATGTTGGAAGGGCGGATCAGGGCCAAACTAAGATATAATGCACACAAATTCTATGAGTATGGTAATAAATGTGGCAGATTGCTGGCACGGGCACTCCGATGACAGAGGGCACAGGGACATGTCCATAAGCTTCAGGCCCCCACCGGAGGGACACAGGTACATTCCTCAAAAATAGCACAGATATTCAGAGACTATTATGCCCAGCTCTATCATCTATCGGACACATTGCCGGACACCACGGCTAACCAAAGACTTACCCACATACAAACCTACTTAGAAGAGGCGCAGGCCCCACAACTAGACAGTCAGAGCAGTACAGGCCTGGAGGTACCGATCACTGCAGCGGAGATACTAGCGGTCATAAAAGACCTGCCCAAGGGGAAAAGTCCAGGACCGGATGGGTTCACTAACGCATATTACTCCAAATTTCAAGAGTTACTCGCAGGCCCCCTCTGTAAATACTTTAACTCACTAGCAGCTGGGACTGCTATACCAGGGGAGGCGTTACTTGCCCATATATCGGTAATACACAAGGAGGGAAGGGACCCCGCCATGCCTAGCAGCTACAGACCGATATTCCTGCTTTACACGGATGTAAAAATATTGGCAAAAATTTTAGCTAACTGTATCAAACCGATCATGCCCACGCTGATACACCTTGATCAAACGGGGTTTATAGCAGGCAGAGAAGCGAGAGACAACTCTAACAGGGCCATCCAGCTCATACACTGAATGGAACAAACAGGTCACCCAGTCCCCTTGCATCCTGTTGTCTACCGACGCCAAAAAGGCGTTTGACAGGGTGGACTGGGTATACCTGCGAGAAGTCCTGACTCGAACGGGGATGGGACCTAATATGCTGGCGTGGATCTTTTCCTTGTACGGCGCCCCAGCTGCAAAAGTGAAGGTGAATTGGATGCTTTCGGATCCCTTTCCCATCCATAATGGGACACGACAGGGGTGCCCATTATCCCCCCTGCTGTTCGCCCTTACCCTAGAACCGCTCCTTCACAGAATACGCTCTAACGCAGACATCAGAGGCTTTAAGATCGGCCTGACAGAACACAAACTGTCCGCCTATGCTGACGACATCCTGTTCTATGTCTCTGATCCCCTACTGTCCCTCCCCAGCCTTATGGCGGAACTCCGGCAGTTTCGCAGTATTGCGAATTTCAAAATTAACTACTCTAAGTCCGAAATATTACCGCTGAGAATCCCAGAAGCATTGCGTACACAGCTGCAGGCGTCAAACTCATTTACCTGGTGCTCAACCTCTATAAAATATTTGGGTATTAAACTCCCACCCCGATGCTCCCAACTATATCAACAGAATTACACTCCATTGCTGAACTTGCTCCGAACCGACCTGCAACAGTGGAACCGAGACACAATCACATGGATGGGCCGAGTCAGTGTCCTGAAGATGAATGTGTTGCCCCGCATTCTCTTCTATCTACAAATGGTGCCAATTGCGCTGCCCCGGGCATTCTTCTCGACCCTCAACAGTCTGTTCATACGATTCATATGGGGAGACAAGAGCCCCCGAATGGCCTTACGCACCTTACAGCGCCCAAAACGACAAGGGGGGTTGGGGGTCCCGACCATTCGTAGATATTATGAAGCAATAGCACTACAACGCATCCTGGACTGGCACCACAATGTAACCGCAAAAGTATGGGTCCCACTTGAAAAATTTCTAGCGGGCAGAAATTTGGCCCACGCCCCATGGCTCCCTAGGGACGGGAGGGGACTTTCTGACTGGGTATCAACAATGACCACTCACGCCTTGAATCTATGGGATGCTGTGAATAAGCAGGGAGAGCTGGCACCACCGACCTCCCCACTGACCCCACTTGAGGGCTTCCCTTGGTTCGCCCCGGGTGAACACCCAACATACTTTAGAACAGGACAAGAGACGGAGAGGTGAGATGTGGTAGTTTTCTGGGCACACAGGGCTTGATCCCCCTTGACCAGCTAAGATCAATATACGGAACATATATGATGGACGATTGGCGCTATAGGCAACTCCAACATTTGGTTCAAAAACTAACCCGACCGGTCCGAGCGCTAGACACAGCCACCCCATTTGAGAAGTTGTGTATGGCCGAAGCACCCACTCCTCATGCTATCTCAGTGCTTTACAACTTATTACAATCCCAAAGCAAAGAAGGAAAACCACTTTATATTAAGGAGTGGGAGAGGGACCTACAGCACGAGTTCAGCGAGACGCAGTTGGATAGTCTATCGCCTTACCCACTCGAGCACAGTAGACACAAAAATGCAGGAAAATTGCTATAAAATTCTCACACGGTGGTACAGAGTACCTACAAGGCTCGTGGCGATTTATCCGACTGCGTCCGCTACATGTTGGAGGGGATGTGGGCAGAGAGGAACTTACCTCCACATATGGTGGGAGTGCCCCAAGATCCAACCATACTGGCAAGATATTAGAGCGCAGATTAAGGCCATACTGGATATGGAGATCCCGGACTCCCCTCTAAATTTACTATTGCACGTCCCCTCCATCCCTCTCAGCCATTATCGCAAGTCCATAGTACCACATCTACTTAACGCGGCCAGACGGCTGGTACCGGTTTTCTGGAAACAATCCCGGGTGCCGAGCCGAGCGGACTGGACCAACCTAGTAAATAAAATAATGGCAGCAGAGGAGTGGATGGCGAGGTGCAAAGATCGCTACAAAAAATTTTATACTACTTGGGCCACGTGGATAGCTTACACGGGTAAAAATGTACAAAACCCCACCCAAAACCCTTAACCATGGGTGAAAGGGAAAATGCTAGAACCCCACCCAGAGAAGTTACTGTAGGTGAGCCTTGGCCCTGGGCAGCTCCAAGGAAAGACCAAAACAACAATATAAGAGACCCCAATATCTCATGAACATTACTTACGGCTCAATATTCAATGTTTACTAGTCAAAATGCAATATGGAATGGTGTACTGAGTTATATATGAAGCTATCGAAAGAGACATGGTGTACATTTCTATATATTTTATGACTGCTCTAATATTATTTTAATCCCCCTTTCTTCTATTTCCCCCATGTCTTTTCCCCCCCCCCCCCATCTACCTTTCTTAATCCCTTGTGTTAAAGATTTTTGCTTTCGGCGTTCGGAAGCAATGTTCCGTAGACTGATGATATCTGCTATGTTCAAGTGCCAGGAGACTGGCTAAGAAATGTAGGTATATGTTAAACAATGATATATTGTCGCTTACCGCTTCATTTTCTGATATGTGTTATGAAAAGATAAATAAATATTACATAAAAAAAACAGAACCTGTCTTCACAAAGCACTTATTGTTTTAATCTTTCTGGCAGTACAGAGACATTACCACTTACTTGTTTCCCCATTTTTCAGTTCTTTCTTCTTTTTTTTCGCCTCAAGTATATCAAGTTATATGAAAGCACAGTGACAGTACCACAGTGCACTTGCAGGACAGCTACTAGTAGTGCTAAGTGATATGTTTCCTTGGTAAAGATGCAGTGGCTTTGTTTACATTTGTCAACTGAAAGCCAGTGCAGAGAGTTTCTCTGCTGTCAGCACCAAGATCACACACCCAGTTAATGGAATACCGCACACGTACAAGATCGCAATAAAGCACCACAGGAGCGCAACTCTGGGCCTGCTGTGCCCATTAATCACATGCCTAAACACGGTGCGTCTACCATTCAAGTAAAAGCTTCCCACAACAACCAATCACTGCTAAATAATCACAAAGTTACATTTCTGCCATGCCCTCTAGGCACTGGCACTTCACACTAAGCTGACACTAGTAGACCTATGCCTAGTTAGGGATGTCATGTCAGAAACCAATAAAATGGGTATGATCTCACATATCTATGCAGCTCTCCTGACCCTGATGCAAAACCCTGATAAATTGCCAGGTAGAAAGAAATGGGAGGATGACAAAGGTAGCCTGGAAGGTGAGCAGTGGGAGACAGTACTGCTGTCCATCCCCCTCCTATCTATTTCTGTCTCACAAAAAATTGTTGCAACGGTTTACTTAAACCAGGTTCATAGAACCCCAGCAATGGTGTTCAGATGGGGGAGGCAGGATTCTCCCAGTTGCCCCACATGCAAGAATGCTGAAGGAGATTTATTTCACATATTCTGGAGATGCCCATAGCTATTTTTGTACTGGACAAATATCCTTCATACTTTATCCTTGGGTTCAGGACGTTTCCCTACCCCAAGATTGAGCAGTTTGTCGCTTGGGTGCTCTAGATGAGGAAATGTTTTCACCTCCCACACTTATAAAACATCTTGTTTTTATTGCACGAAAACATATAGCTCACTTTGGGCTGTCTCCTAATCCCCCCCCCCATGATACAACAATGGATAGTCCAGGTAAATTCCATACTGATACGAGAGAAAATAAAGAGATAAATATTATGAGCACATGTAACACTAGCTTGAATCGCCTGTAAGGCGAACCAAATAGTCCAATAAGTCCAATATAAATCCGGTGTGTCCAAAGGGCAGCTCCGTGCTGAAGAAAAGCACAATTCTATGGGACAGTAGACACAAAAGCACAAGCGCCTCTAAGTGTAAACCGTACAAAAAAGTTTATTAAAAACTGAAATAAAATCTACTCACAAACAAGGAGTGGTAAAACACAATTCAGTGTGAGCCACTGCCACCTGTGTAAAGCTGACACGTCTGCTGACCGTGGAGTCCTGGATGGATAGTCACTGAGCTGCAGGATAGGCAAACGCCGTTGGCTCCCATCGCTTCCTGTGTCTGGATCAGTGTATAGGACGGACGTCACTTCCGGTGGCAGCATGATGGCGAACAATGGCGACGCATTCTCAGAGCTTCCACTCCTTCAGGCCGAGATGTCACCATATTGGACAAGGGCATTTTTATGAGCAAACGTGTGGAGACGTGTAATGGAAGTACATGCCCCCCGCCTCTCAATGCGGCCTTACGAAGATACCCACTGCGTGCAATACTAGTTGTGGCTAAGAAAACATACAATATAACAATGTAAAGGCAGTGTTAAAAAACGAATAAGAAAGCAATATTAGAAGCGATTCTGGTGATTTCAGATCTAATTATTAATGTGTTGCTAAAACTACTGGACTAACCCAGGGTTACACTTCAGATGAAGCGGACCTGTATAATAGAGAGTGTAGCGTTTGCAGGTACTACTATTTTGTAGATGTGAGTGATGAACGGGGGGCTGCGATTGGTTAATAGGATGGTCGCTGGAGCCTAAGAGGGAACCATACATATGAGTGATATGCCATTCATATTTATAATGGCCCAGCTGTCGGATAGGAGACTTAGTGCATGTGATTGCCTAGTAGTTTTAGCAACACATTTTTATTATTATTATAATTATTTTAGATCTGAAATCACCAGAATCACTTCTAATATTGCTTTCTTATTCGTTTTTAACACTGCCTTTACATTGTTATATTGTATGTTTTCTTAGCCGCAATTAGTATTGCATAGTATTGCACACAGTGGGTATCTTCGTACGGCCGCATTGAGAGGCGGGGGCGTGTACTTCCATTACACGTCTCTACACGTTTGCCCATAAAAATGCCCTTATCCAATATGGCAACATCTGGGCCTGAACAAGGAGTGGAAGCTCTGAGAATGCGTCACCATTCGCCATCACGCTGCCACCGAAAGTGACGTCCGCCCCATACACTGATCCAGACACAGGAAGCCCTGGGAGCCACCGGCATTTGCCTATCCTGCAGCTCAGTGACTATCCACCCAGGACTCCACGGTCAGCAGACGTGTCAGCTTTAGACAGGTGGCACTAGCTCACACTGCATTGTGTTTTACCACTCCTTGTTTGTGAGTAGATTTCATCCCAGTTTTTAATAAACCTTTTTGTACGGTTTACACTTACATATGAGAGAAAGTAACCTATCAACAATTGTAACACCATTAAAAAAATTCTTGTCTTACTGGCAACTCTAGTTAGATACTCTGGGATTGGCTTCTCATCAGCTAATTGGGGATATGCTCTTCCAGACCAGGTACTCTTCATATCAGGGTCTATTGTTAAAGAATCTGAAACTGGGAGGAACAATATTGGAGTAACTTCCCTCTTCACCCCAAATAATTATGCACTGAAAAACACCTGCAAGAGTGTCAGGTATAGGTGATTATACTGGACAATTGCCATGTTACTTTTTTTTTTTTTTTGTATTGGTCGTTGATTTTGTTAAATGTGCATATGACCTAGGGATAATATGCAAATGTTTCTGTCTTTGACATGCAACATGCCTTTGGTTTATGTAACCTGTCCTTGTATTGTATTCCTCTGCTATATGTAATCTGTCTGTTGTATGTGCACATAAAAAAAAAAAAGTTTAATAAAAAGGATTTAAAAAAAAAAAAAAAAAATCACAAAAATTTTCCAACATGTCGAAGAATCTATTTTGGCTGTGAATTTACGTTCTGACTTTCAGAAATGCTCTTGCAATGCCAATGGTTGTATTCTTTGCAAACTATGTTCTATATTGGCACATACAATCCTTGATAAGAGACAAAGCTCTACGAGGTGCTTTCAATACATGGACCTGATATACCTGCAGCCTGAACTTGTCATAATGTTTAGTGTTAGTAAATATCTACATAGAAATATACTGCATGCATTATGAAATTGGAGGTTCAAAAGAATGAGAAAAACAATGGACCAATAATGTATTAAAATTACATACCGTAAAAAGGTCTTAGCTTGTTCTAAATTGGTTGTAACCAGTAAGAAGTCATCAGAAAGTCGCATTAAAATTCTGGAATAAACAGGTAAAATCATATCAGAATACAAAAGCAGATTGTTACTGTTCTCTAATGCTGAAAGTGCAAAGTGCTAAGCCACTAAAATACTTGAGTAACAAGCTGGTTTGGCAAGAGGCTGTTAATTCACAAACAGTCCATAATATTAAAGCCATTTAAAAAAAAAAATAAACATGTCATACTTACCTGCTCTGTTCAATTTTGTTGCACGGAGCAGCCACAAACACCCTCTTCTTGGCTCCCCTGCCTGTGCTCCTGGCTCCTCCGAGTGACCCCATAAAAAGCTGTTTGCTATGGGGGCACTTGTGCATGCTCGTTACCAAGCCCTGCTCTGTGTGTCTGTAAGACACACAGAACAGGGCTGGGCCCTGCCCCTACTCCACCCTCACTGGCTGTGACTGACAGCAGTGGGAGCCAATGATTCATGTTGCTATCTCTCAGCCAATGAGAAGGCAGAGAACCAGGAGAGCAGCTACTCTCGTGCACAATGCTAGATTGCGATCAGGCTTGAGAAAGTATTGGGGGGGCTGCAGGGGAAGATGAATACTAATTTTTTTTACCTTCATGTATAAAATGCATAAAAGGTAAAAAACCTTCAACCTTTAGAACCACTTTAAGTAATAAAATGTAAAGTAAGTCACAGGATTACTAACATGCATGCTGCATCCTCTGATGTGGAAGTCAGTAGCAGCCACCTGACCATTCACATAACATTCCAACAGGTGTCCTCCCACAGCATTTCTGTGGGTTGCTCTACCTCCCACAGATAAACCACACCCTCCTGTGGACAACCTTACAATACACTTACCAGTCCACCGAC
>BLSH010054919.1:400339-414310 GCA_018402905.1 Glandirana rugosa | reverse complement strand
TATCGCCACGTTTTCGGGACGATATTGTCGTCATTTCACGGCGATTTTGATTGCCGTGAAATGGCGATGTCAGGGTCACACTTTCACCGGATTCACATCGAGGGGTCTTATATTAATTCCATTTGAAATGTAATTTCACGTTGTATAAAAGTGATCAAAGGGAAATCTCGGGAAAGTGCAAAAAGCCCTCGAAAACGAGAAAATCGCTGACATTTCGTGGACTTTTGACGGAGAGGACAGAGGGGTCACACTTTCGGGCTCACGAAAGTATGACCCCGCCACACGAACGTCCAGTCCTTTTTTTCAGGACGTTCATCGTAGAAGTCCCGCCACCCCGAGAGGCAGTTTTCAGGTGCTTTACAGTCGCTAAAAGAGCAAAAGCTCCCGAAAAACGTGAAAGGGCTCTAAAGGGAAACTAGTGAAAATATGTTGCACTTTAATGTAAAGTTTACCTTAATTATATTCTGGGGAGCTACACTTAGGCCACTTTCACACTGGGACTGTAGCGGTAAAGTGCCGTTAGTTTTAGCGGCACTTTACTGCTGTTATAGCAGGGCTTTTGCACCGCTATTCGGGCGACAGCGGGGCATTTTTAAACCCCCCCCACAAGGGGTTAAAAGCGCCAGCATGCTGCGCTTCCAAGGCGGTGTTGATTTCAATGGCAGAGGCGGTGGGGGAGCGGGACTTTTTTTTTCTGTCCTAAAAGTGCACCGCCCCAGTGTGAGAGCACTCGGGCTTACATACTGGGTGGATTGGGGGGGGGGAGTTTTTTCAGGTGCTATATTTAGCGCCAAAGTGCCTCAAAAATACCCCAGTGTGAAAGTGGCCTTAAAGTGCACCTATATCCCAACCAAGCATCCCAAAATAAAAATGTTGCAGTACAGTATTCCAATGATCTCTCTGCTCGGTCAGAGCTAGTGATCCCCATTATACCTAAATAAAACATAATACGTAAATAAAACATACCCATTACTTAATCTAGAAAGTTTTTTTTTGTTAAAAATATCAAACATGTTATACTTACATGCTCTGTGCAGTGGTTTTGCACAGAGCAGTCCAGATCGTACTCTGCTCAGATCACTCTTCGGCTCTCCTGGTACCTCCCTCCTGTTGAGATCTCGCACAGCAAGCAGCTTGCTATGGGGGCACCCGAGCCAAGCCACAGCTCCTGTGTCCATTCAGACATGGAATTGCGGCCCCGCCCCACCCCCCTCTCCTCATTGACTCACTGACTTTGATTCACAGCAGCGGGAGCCAATGGCGCTTTGCTGCTGTCTCAGCTAATGAGGGAGAGTCCCAGGCAGCCAAGTCTCTTGTGCAACATTGACTTCGCTAGATCAAGAGGGGGCTAAGGTAAGTATTAGGGGGGCTGCTACACACAGAAGGCGTTTTATCTTAATGCATAGAATGCATTAAGATAAAAAACACTCTGCCTTTAGAACCACTTTAACTTTCCAAAAATAACGTTAAAAATGTTCAATAAATTTTACATTCTAGGCATGCTCCTAGTGATAACTGTCACAGTTGCCAGTGTGCTTAATTCAACCAATCTTTCAGGCTTTCAAATGGCTGGTGTCATAGCTGGTCATTTTTGCATTCTTTATCATGGCAATCTCAGTTCTAAATAGAGGCTGATGGAGTTGTCTTTGGTAGAGAGAACAGGAGAGTTGAGTTACGCTTTAATATTAACTAGCATTTGACAGCATTATATATGTTTTTTAAATATATGCATACCCACCGAATTCCAGGAATCCGAGAGGAAGTTAAAGTGTAAAACAACTTAACCACTTGCTGACCCCCGGACATCCAAAGACGTCCTTGTATTTAAGTGGTGATATCTGAATGATGCTGGCACCTACAGACATCATTCAGATATCATTTTAATCCGCCGGCGATTCTCTGCACCATAAGAATGATCATAGTGGCAGTTCAGCTGCTTGATCGTTCTTATCGGCAATGGGAGGGGACATTCCCCCCTCTCCCGTCGCCCTACGGTGCTTCTCGCCCGGGTCACGTGATGTAAACAATGGCAGTGAACTCGGCTGAAAAGACCTAGAACGCTGTTTTTTTTTTTTTATCTCAGTCTTTCCAGCCTAGAGGAGAGATGTGGGGTCTTATTGACACCATATCTCTCCATAAAGAGTACCTGTCACACACTATTCCTATTACAGGGGATGTTTACAAGTGTGACATGTTGGGTATCCATTTACTCGGCGTAACATCACAATACAGTTGTATGCAAAAGTTTAGGAACCCCTCACAATTTCCATGATTGTCATTTATAATTATTTGGGTGTTTAGATCAGCAGTTTCATTTTGATCTATCAAATAACTGAAGGACACAGTAATATTTCAGTAGTGAAATGAGGTTTCCTTTCAAAATGAAATTGCTGATCCAAGCACCCAAATATTTATAAATGACAATCATGGAAATTGTCAGGGGTTCCTAAACTTTTGCATACAACTGTATACAAAAACATTGGGCTAACTTTACTGTTCTTTGTTTTTTTTTAATTAATGAAACGTTTTTTTCCACAAAAAAACGTGTTTGAAAAATTGCTGCGCAAATACCGCGTGACAAAAAGTTGCAATGACCACCATTTTATTCTCCAAGATCTCTGCTAAAAAAATATATATAATGTTTGGGGTTCTGAGTAATTTTATAGCAAAAAATTATAATTTTTACATGTAGGAGAGAAGTGCCAGAATTGGCCTGGTGGAGAAGTGGTTAATGATGCAGTTATTTTCTTAAATTATTATTTTCATAGTAAAATAAATTCTGCTTACCCATTTTCTTGTACCCCATTAAATACATTGTTTTCCAAATCACCATAGCATAGGCTACAAAGTAATGCTGACAACATGAAGCCTTGAGGTATTCCACAGCGCTGTACAAAATATCTAAACAGAATTAAAAAAAAACAAAAACAAATCAAAGCTCTCTCTACAAAAAAGTAAATACATTTAAAATGTATCAGATCCCAAGAACAAAAATGTAATTAATTGCAACTTACCAGTCCTTGTGTGTGGTGACGGTTATATTTTTTAGGACTTATTTCCCTCATGTTTACCCAGTGATTATGCCAGTAAAGCATTTCCTGTCCTAGGGTAACAATGCTCACTCTCTGTACTGTATCTATGGAGAAGCAGTACTGTCACTCTAGAATAGAACTGTTTTAGGACTCCAAAACATTTCCATCTATCCTCATCTATAGAACATAGGAGGAAAAGACAGCTGGCAACAATGATAACTGACAACAATTGGCACAGTAAGCTCCAAAGATGTCTGGCAGGATCAACTGTATTATTTGCACTTATAAAACATGTATAACAAAAATCTTTAAATGGTACATTTAACGCAGCTCCGCCATGCTACACATATAGTGTTGATTTATTACATAAAGGTAGATTACAATGCAATGATCGTTTGATGGAATGGGTTAAAAACAATTAATTGAGCTGAATCTCAGTAGCTAATTCATTGAGCTGAATCTCAGTAGCCAATTCCTCATAGTACAATGAGATTGTGTGATATAAATACACATCATAGGTAAATACATATATCAATTTTATGATAGTAAGACATAAAAATTTTTTTATGCATCCTGTAACTCTACATGTTTCGTGGATTGATATCCACTTCTTCAGGAGTAGATGCAGAAAAAGGGCAGTCTAAAAAGTAATATACGAGAGATCAAAATTTCATATATGTCATATAATTCATGTATAGCGAGTAAAAAAGAAAAAAGAGATGAGGGGACAAACCCAGTATTTTCACGCCAGCTCAATGGGAAAAGGAAAGGGAAGGTGCTGGCGTCTTGCACATGAGGGAAACATCAGAGAAGTGGCAATCAATCCACGAAACCTGTAGAGTTACAGGATGCATAAGAAAAATGTTATAGGTCTTATTATCCTAAAATTGATGTATGGTTTTACCTATGAAATGAATTTATATCACACAATCTCGTTGTACTACGATGAATTAGCTACTGAGATTCAGCTCAATTCATTTTTTAACCCATTCCATCATGTCTGTTAAATGATTATTGCATTGTAATCTACCATTATGTAATACATCAACACTATATGTATATAAATCGTTTACTCTTATTTAAAGTCCCCCAGATCCACCCCTTTCTTTGCATTCAAATTTTGGGATACAGAATTATTATAAATATGGTGTCACTGACCACATTTCCTTTTCCTTCTCTCAATTGGTGGCCAGTAGAGATAAATTGATCCAATTCAAATTGGTACACAGAATATATCTGACACCTGTTTCTGGGCCTCTCCTCTCAGTGCTGGAAGTGCACAGAACAACATGCAGATTTCACACATGTATTCTGGACGTGTACGGAAATACTATTTTTTTTGGGCTGAAGTTATACAGTTCATTGCTACACTAACGACGGTGGGGGTTCCTCTCACCATAGAAGTTTGCTTACTTGGTCTGGTGACCCCTCTAGCCCCTCGTAGGGCACTTAGAAACCTCCTTAGTTTACTCCTTTCTTATGCCCGCAAAGCCATTATATTGAGATGGAAATCCAGGGTGGCCCCCACTATAGTTTTCTGGCAGTCCTTAGTGAATGCTGTATTGCCATTATATAAAGCCACATACCTCTCCCGTGAATGTACTCATAAATTCTATAAAGTCTGGGATATCTGTCTTGAATCCCCCTCAAAGGTTTCTGCCCGAGATATTAAGCCCTCTTCGATATAAGCATTTGTTGACTTATGCTCTATAGCAGCCTTTCTCAACCTTTTCAACACCGAGGAACCCTTGAAAAAATTCTCCGGTCTCGGGGAACCCCTGCTAAAAATTAATAAATCTACAACTCCTGATACATTAGTGTGATGGTCAATGGGAAGAATGCTCCTTACACTTGTGGTCATTGGGAAGAATTCCCCATTACAGATAGCTAACAAGATCAATGGTGTTTTGGGGAATTTATCTGAGAGGTAGAAATTGACCATTGCTCAAGGAACCCCTAGCAACCTCTGGAGGAACCCTAGGGTTCCACGGAACCCTGGTTGCTCTATAGTGATAATTAACTGCGCATCCAGTAGCTCGAAGGTGCATATAAGTAGTGTCCCTATCACCCACGCACCAGTCACAATGTACCTGATCATCATCACATCAGTCATATTGTCCCTAAACACTGCCACACCAGTTACATTGTCCCTGATCACTGCCACAACAGTCAAAGTGCCCCCATAAGGACTTATTCACAAGTGCAACACTCTTTGAAGAGCCATTGATGTTCGGATCGCTCTTCAGAAAGCATTTGACAGACAGTGAGGAGGCAATACAGCGAGGAGGCACTGTATTGCCTCCTCACCACCTGCTTAAACCCCTTGGACCTTGCACAAGCAACCCGATTCACTTGAACAAGTTACGATTGACGGGTATACAGGTGGTATAATTCCTGCCACAGCTGTAAAGCAAAGCATCGCAGTCACAGCATGTGTACACCCGCAGCCACTGCCTCTCCAACTGTAAGATCAATCGCCAGGATGTTGCATATCTATATATGTTAGCTCTTGCCTTAGACTTATATTTGTGATGTTATATGCACTTAAGTATTTGGAAGAATTGGCACTGCCACTGGTAGTAATTGTATAGACAATTGTCTTTTTTTACTTTGGATTGTGTAAGGGAGAGGGTTTTAAGAATAAACAGAGTAATTATATCATATGTAGTTGTAATGTAATGTTCCAGGGACCAACCCTAAAATTATATACTCCCAAGTAGTAGATTTCACAAAACAAAAGTTTCCAAACAAAAACATTAAAGCACTTTCCAGACAAAGCTTGCATTTGATGAGGCCTGATCATTCCCCTTGTAAAACCTGGAGACCGTGTGAGGATCAGGTGGTGGTCTTGCAAATCTGAGATACAGATGCTTGATTCTAGAATATGCCCAAGAGACACCAACAGATCTGATAGCATGAGCTCGATTAGATAAAGGTCCTAGGGGCAAAAGTGATCCACCTGGAGATAAGTTGTCTAAGCTGGCAATGGTGGAGAGGAAGGCAGGATGCCCTCTACGACAGCCTATAGGGAGGACAAAAAGGGACTCAATCTTTGAATAAAAGCCATAGCTGATAAGTAGACCCTGACAACATCTAAGCAGGGGGAAATGTCCTGAATGTGAAGTCATGGCTACTAGGAAGGCAATCTTACATGTGAGGTCTCCAAAAGGGATAGTTCTAATCAGCTCAAAGTGGGGTCTCCACAGAAAGCACCAGGTTCATATCCCAAGATGACACAGGAGGTAAAATAGGGGGATTAAAATGCTCAACTAGCTGAAGAAAGGCCTTGCTTAAGGACTGTGAAGCAGGAGGTTTCTGGAAAAGAATGGATAAGGCAAAAACATGTCCCATGAGGGTACTCAGGCTGCCATTAGACTCAGAACCCTCATGCAGAAGCCAACGTAGGGGTGCCATTTGGATCTCATGTTCTGCAAGTAGAAAATCAATGCGGCAGTCTTTTCTGAAGGAAGATTCTGGCTTCGGCTATGCCCAAGATTAGACCCGGGTACTGCAGATGGTGTGAGGTCTGAAGGGCAGACTGTGGAAAACTGATTAACCACCTGAAGGTTTGAAGGTACTGAATAGTTCTTTGGACGTTGTCCATTAATAAGAGGTTGTCCAAGCATCCAGTGACATCATTTCTCTATGTCTGCAGAAGAGCAAGAGGGTTAGCAAGCACTGTTGTGAACACTAGGGGTGCAGAGGAGTGCTCAAACTGACTGGTTTATAGGCTAATGATTGCAGATTGGAATGTAGGAAATTGGGGGGGGGGGGTTGGCAGAGACAGAAATTCTATTTTGTACCCCTGTGAAATGACAGATTGGACTCAGAGGTCTCAGATTCAGACTAGCGCAAATGTCAATAGATGTCTCCCCAATGCAAGATGGGGGAACTCCCCATCATTGTGAGGAGGCCTTCTGGGTAGGCTTGGTGAATTTAGTGCTTACAAAGAACGGAAGTACCAAGTCTTGCTTTTGAAGAAGTCTGGGGAAAGCGAAATAGCCCTTTTTGCTGAGAAGTGATAGCCATGGGTGTAGGTGACTTTTTTCATATGGGGTCGCACCACCTTTCCCCTCAGTGACTTTTTTGATAAAGCTCCAAATCCCATGAGGCATTGCAAGGCTGACAGTTGTAAGCATGACTTTCAAAGACAGAGGCGTAATGGGACTTGCAGTTCTGCAACGACTGGGGGGCCACAGGTTGGGCACCCATGGTCTAACTCCTACTTTATCAAAGAAAAAAATGGCTATGCATATCCTAAAGTATAACTAAAGGCAAACTTTTTCTTTTTTTGTTTTGGACAGATTGGAGATGGATTAGAATACCCATTGGTTTTTTTTTTTTTTTTTTTTTTTTGCTGTCTGTGTCTCTGTTAGAGAGATTCGCCCTCTCTATCTGTCCTGTTTATCATGAAAGTGAAAGTAAAAGAAAATCCCACATTTTGGATTGTTCTCAGAAAAGTATTAGAGGGTAAATCTTCCAATGGGAACACTGGTTTTGGTGGCCTTGGGGGACCCAATGGATTTCCTTAATTTGCAAAAATGTCCTCTCACCTCCTGTTTTGGCTATGAGATTGGAAGTGAATCTCCCCAATGGCACAAGAATAGCAAAAAAACATGACAGGGGCTATAACGCTCCCTTATTATATCCAAAATGAAAAAAAAACGTTCTACTTTAAAAATACATAACACTATACCATTCAGCAACAGGATGGTGGCATTAGTTTCAGAGGAACATGTTTATAAAAACTAAAATAATAAAAATAGTCTAGCATTGTTGTAAACGCTGTGATATCAGTGGAAAGCACAGTAAATTATGTAAATATTTTGTACACAAAGTAAATAATAAAAATTAAAACTTACTGTTCGTGTATTTTCAAGATATGGTTACATATCATTTCCTGTAAAAATGCTAGTAATTTGCTTGAGCTCTTATCCAGAAAAAGGTTCTGAAACATAAAAAAGTAATATTACATTTCAAAACATTAGGCGTATGTCAAGGCAAACAAAAAAAGTAGCAATTGAAGCAGTGCTACCAGAAAGTGGCTGATTCTTTCACAGAAGCTGCATGATCCTGCCTGGTTGCCTATACACCAGGACTAACAGCAGAGGACTGTACATGTGGCTGCAGATCACATGCAAAGGCATAAGCACAACGGACACATCCTACTGATTGTAAGTTATGACCCTTGTGCATATTTTTCAATTTTGGCTGGACATAGGCTTTAATTAAATCATTCAGATGCCAGTTTCTAATTAAAGTGATTTGAAAGGTTATTTTTTTTATTAAAATAATAAATACGGTGTCTGTGCAATAGTACTGTACAGCGCAGCCCAGAACCCCCTCTTCTCAGGTCCCCCGCCGGCGCTCCTGGCTCCTTTTCTCAGTGGGCCCCCATAGGAAATCGCTTTCTATGGGGGCCCATGTGGAGCTTGCCTGAGCTGGGCTGTGAACATCTCTTGACACACAGCGTGGCTCGGCTCCACCCCCCAATCCCTCATTACAGGATTTGACTGTGTTGTCTGTGAAGAGAAGGAAGAAAGGAGAGTGGGGTTTCCGGCGGGGATATCTCTGCATTGAGTGTCGAGTAAGTGTTTGGGATGGCAGTGAGGAAAGATGCACAGATCGAAAAAGGTTTTTTACCTTAATGCATTCTCTCAAAAAAACACTTTAACCACTTGCAGACCAGCCGCCATAGTTTTACGGCAGGTCGGCTTGTTCCCATGAATCGCCGTAGCTGTACGTTGCTTGAGGGAACGTGTGGTGTGGGCCCACTGGCTAGTGGGGGAGCCAATCAGCAGGTGGGGCGGACTTGATGTCCGCCAGCCACTTGCAATCGCTCCAGACACAGGCAGAGCAGGGATCTGCCAGTGTAAACAAAGCAGATCCCCATCCTGACAGGGGAGTTGAGTGAGATTGTCTGTTCCCAGTGATCGGGAACAATCTCTCTCCTCCTCCAGTCAGCCCAGCCCCCATACAGTTAGAAACACCTCCCTGGGAACACATTTAACCCTTTCATCGCCCCTGGTGTTAACCCCTTCCGAGAGTGACATTTATACAGTATTCAGTGGCTATTTTTAGCTCTGATCGCTGTATAAATGTCACTGGTCCCAAAAGTGTGTCCGATCTGTCCGCCGCAATGTCGCAGTACCGCTAAAAAAAGCAGATCACCGCCATTACTAGTAAAAAAAAAAATAATAATAATAATAATAAAAATGCCATAAATATATCCCCTATATTTTAGACTTTTGTGCAAACCAATCAATATACACTTATTGCTTTTTTTTTATCAAAAATATGTAGCAGAATACATATTGGCCTAAACTGAGGAAGACCTTTTTTTTTTTTTTTTTTGGGATATTTATTAAAGCAAAAAGTAAAAAATATTGTTTCTTTTTTCAAAATTGACGGTCAATAGCGCAGAAAATAAAAACCCGCAGATGTGATCAAATACCACCAAAAGCTCTATTTGTGGGAAAAAAGGACATAAATTTTGTTTGGGTACAACGTCGGTGACCGGGCAATTGTCAGTTAACCACTTACCAACCGGGGCCCTTTTTTACATTTGTTGGTTACAAGTTAAAACCAGTTTTTTTTTTGCTAGAAAATTACTTAGAACCCCCAAACATTATATATATATTTTTTTCAAACACCCTAAAGAATAAAATGGCAATTGTTGCAATACTTTTGTCACACGGTATTTGCGCAGCGGTCTTTCAAGCGCAATTTTTTGGAAAAATTTCACTTTCCAATTTTTTTTGTATATTGTGAGAGAGGATGTTACACCGAGTAAATAGACAACATACATTACGGTTGAAAATTGCACGCACTCGCGGAATGGCGACAAAGTTCGGTACTTAAAAATTCCCATAGGCGACGCTTTAAAAAAAATTTAACGGTAACCAGGTTAGAAGTGCAGAGGTGGTCTTTTGCTAGAATTATTGCTCACACTCTGGTGATCGCGGTGATACCTCACATGTGTGATCTGAACACCGTGTTCACATGCAGGTGCGACTTACGTATGCGTTTTCTTTGCTGCACGAGCTCGCGGGGACGGTGGCACTTTAAATTTTTTTCCCATTTTATTTATTTTTAACACTGTTCCTTTAAAAAAAATCTGATCACTTTGTTTGATATCACCAGGGATAGTAATATATGGTGACAGTACCAAAAACGGCGATACTGAATACTGTAATTTTTTTTTTTTTTTAAACTGGCGCCGTTAGCTGCCGAGTAAACCGGAAGTGACGTTATGACGCCGCTTTCCGGAATTTGGAGCAGATTCCGGCTTCCTTCAGGTCTCCTCTGAGCTGGCGGACGCACTGGATCGTAGCTCCGGTCTCCCGGTGGGACGTGAGGCCAGAGAAGAGCGGCGGAAGGCGGCGCGGGGGGATGTCCCCTCCCGCCCCCAGGGATAACGATCAAGCGGCTCCCAATCCCGATAGCCGACCGCCCGCTCTAAAACCCGCTACAGCCACAGCCAGGCTATATCCCGGTACAGCCACTCAGAGTAGCCGCCGCCTATTTACGGCGATGGGGGTGAAGTGGTTAAAGCGACGCAGTGCCGTATCACAAAAAAGAGCCTGGTCAGGAAGGATCCCCCTTCATGACCAAGCCATTTTTTGGGATACGGCACTACATTATTTTAACTGACAATTGCGCGGTTGTGCAGAGCTGTACACAAACAAAATCTGTGTCCTTTTTTTCCCACAAATAGAGCTTTCTATTGGTGGTATTTGATCACCACTGTGGTTTTATTTTTTGTGACAATTTTGAAAAAAATAAATATTTTTCTACTATAAAACACACTCCATAAATTTTTTTAAAAAAATCTAATTTCTTCATTAATTTAGGCCAATATGTATTCTACTACATATTTTTGGTAAAAAAAAGCCCAAAAAGCGTATATTGATTGGTTTGCGCAAAAGTTATAGCGTCTACAAACTATGGGATATTTTTATTTATTTTTTACTAGTAATGGCGGCGATCAGCGACCTATAGTGGGACTGTGATATTGCGGCAAACAAATCGGACAGTGACACTTTTTGGGACCCAGTGACACTAATATAGTGATCAGTGCTAAAAATATGCACGGTCACTGTACTAATGACACTGGTTGTGAAGGGGTTAAAAATCAGGGGCGATCAAAGGGTTAACTGGGTGCCTAGCACTGTGTGGTAGGAGCTTGTACAAGGGGAATGCTTTACAGGAACACAGGATCCATGCCTTCTGTATTGATAGAATGGCCATCTGCCTTGTTTACATAGGCCGATCGCCGTTATGGCTCTCTGTCTAATGATCAACGGGTGCCGGTGGACATCAAGTCCATGGTACCCGCAGATGAGCTCCAGCTGTGTCTAATTACACTGGGAGTGGATTCGCTGGCAGTGCACAAGCACACCCGAGACCCGAAAGTGTTGGATCACGTACCTAGCACATGATCTGGCACAGCAGTGCCACCTTGCTGCAGTACATTATACTGCACAGTTCTACAGTACGTTATACTGGCGGCAAGTGGTTAAGGATTTGTGTGTGTGGTCTTAAATGTTGTGGTATGAGGCACATTATGTTGAATGTTTCTGTAAGTGCTTTTTGAGACAAAGGGTATTTTCTGCTTTTTGTTTGCAATGACGTTCATTAAAAAAAATCTACTATTCTTCCTATATACAGTTCTATTTATACCACAAGAGATACACTCCTACAAAAAACAGTAACAAACAAGATTTTGAATAATAAAAAAAAAAAAAATCACCATGTGTAGTGTTGAAAACGGCTCTACAGACCTCTCTGTAAAGGTCAGAAGCACTTTTAAGAATAGGAAAGCTTTCATACAATGCACAAATATAAGTGGACCATAATTAATGTCTGCAGGCATTTTTTTTTTTTTTTTATTAATACTGCATTTTTAATGCATCACACAGTTAAGTACAGAAATCCTATAACAGACACGTCAAACATAACAACATGTTCATAAAGAGACTCAAAGAACACAGGGCAAACCCACGACTCACATGGAAATCAATTGCAGGCATGGGAAGCAGGGGACCCACCAGTACAACCTCCAGTATGGCCGATTTAGTTTAGCAAGGCCTTGTACGCCTCAGAGTAGACAAATTCATGCCAGTAGAACAATTTCTACTCTCTGGTCTCTCTGTGGCCACCAGGTCTACCAGTACATCAATTTCAGCGACCCTTTTCAATCAGACAGCTATAGACAGAGCCTGTGTCTGCTTTCAGAAGAGCAGAATGTAGCAATCTGCCGCAGTGATCAATAGCCGTAAAGTGGAGCGTCTGTAAGTCATACAGGAAAAATGGTGGTGATGCAGGAGGAAAAGCGCAGGGTCCCGACTGCTCAGTAAATTTCTGGGTTATACGGTGAACTTCTGTCCAGTATGAATGCAGTAAACAGCAGGACCAGAAAACATGGAGTAGAGAATCAGTCTGCGCTCCATATTGCCAAAAAGTATCCAGGCATTAGAAGAACATCTTATGAATCTTCACATATGTACAATACCACCGGGTCAATACTTTGAAACCTGATTCCTGGTGTCTGGAACAGATAGAGGTTTTTTTAAGTGAACAGGAGAATTCTCTCCACCTATTTATCCGTAAAGTTCAACTCTAAGACTAGATTCACACCATCCGACAATAAAAATTATGTGGGCCCCCCCCCAAAATTCATACCAGATCCTTATCCGAGCATGCAGCCTGGCAGGTCAGGAAAGGGGGGGGGGGGACGAGCAAGCGCCCCCCTCCTGAACCATACCAGGCCACATGCCCTCAACATGGGGGGTGGGTGCTTTGGGGCAGGGTAGATCTGCCCCCCCCCCACCTAAAGCACCTTGTTTCCATGTTGATGGGGACAAGGGCCTCTTCCCGACATCCCTGGGCTGGGCTGTGGTTGCCGGGGTTTGCGGGTGGGGGCTTTTACAAGGGGGCCCCCAGATCCCGCCACCCCATGTGAATTGGTATCGGGTACATCGCACCCCTACCCATTCACCAAAAACTGTCAAAATGTAAAAACCACAAGAAACGGCTATGTCCCCAGGTGGCACCACCCCCTATGACATCACATATCAGAAGGAGGTGGTGCCACCGGGTGACGTAGCTGGGTGGCCTAGCCCCTTGCTTATATA
The DNA here is from genome assembly GCA_018402905.1 of Glandirana rugosa. Taxonomy (NCBI): domain Eukaryota; kingdom Metazoa; phylum Chordata; class Amphibia; order Anura; family Ranidae; genus Glandirana; species Glandirana rugosa. Next base: position 401,142 of record BLSH010054919.1, on the reverse strand, counting down.
AGAACTATCAAAGCAAAGAGCAGGCAGATGGCGGTTAGCCTTCCAGGAGGCGAAGCGTTTATTGCAGTTTTTTCTATTTTTTTTTTTTGTAAGCGCATTATTGTGGTGGAGGATTCCATCTATCCACTACAGCCCGGGAAGGATTTCCCAGTTTAGGACCAGAGCACTTTATGCGATTCGGCACTGCGTCGCTTTACCTGACAATTGCGCGGTCGTGCGACGTTGTACCCAGACGAAATTTGCGTCTTTTTCCCCACAAATAGAGCTTTCTTTTGATGGTATTTGATCACCTCTGTGTCATTTCAGATCACCACTATAAACAAAAGAACAGCGACAATTGCAAAAAAAAACAAAAAAAAACAAACAATATTTCTTACTTTTTGCTAGAATACATGTCCAAAAAAAAATATTAAAACATTTTTTTTTAATCGGTTTTGATTTATATTCTTGCTCATATTTTTGGTTAAAAAAAAAAAAAAAAAAAAAATCGCAATTAGCGTATATTGACTGATTTGCGCAAAAGTTGCCGCGTTTACAAATGATGAGAATTAATTTATGGGGTTTTTATTTATTTTTTAATAGTAATGGTGCCGATCTGCGATTTTTATCGGGACTGCGATATTGGGGCACACACGTCGGACCATTTTGACACTTTTTTGGGACCATTGGCATTTATACAGTGATCAATGCTATGAAAATACATTGATTACTGTATAAATGTCACTGGCAGGGAGGGGGTTAACCTGCAGGGGGTGGTCTAAGGGGTTAACTGTGTTCCATGTGTATGTTCTAACTGTATGGGG
>BLSH010054919.1:360204-372072 GCA_018402905.1 Glandirana rugosa | reverse complement strand
GATCTTTCGCGGAGTCACCAGTATGGACACCTAGTGAAAGATCCACAGGTGTGACCACTGAGGCGCTTTCTAGATCCGAATCCTCCCCTGAGGACAGAGGGGGGGGGGGGGTCGGCGCTTTTGGGGGCCCCTCGGAACGGGCACCCCTGCCCGGGGGAAGAACTCCCCAAACACCGCCCTCAGCTGTTCTAAGGACACTAATGATCCTGGGGTGGACTGTAGATCCGCAGGTATACCTGCCATAGGATTGCCAGCCTCTGACATCTCAGCCTTCCGGCACCCCCACTGTGTGACCACCACCTCAACCCTCTAATCAACCAGGGGGACCCGGGAGGATTGTACCCACCACTACCAGCATCCAGAAAGCGCCAGTTATACTTGCTGTTTGATGCCTCAGCACTCCGACCGGAAGAGCAATGCCCACAAACGACTGCACGCCAGGAGCTTGTTATTGTGTCAGCCACGCTGTCCAAGCGCAAACCGGAAGCCCACTTCCGTTTTTAAGCACTTCCTGCACAAGGACTGCACTTCTCCCAAACGACCACTGGGGGCCACCAGAGAGCAGGCTGGAAACCGCATGGTTTACCAAACAATGGACACTGCCATTACACACGCGCGGCGGGCCACGAACGAGCGGTGCTCAATACTCCAATGGCGGCGACCCGCCTAACACAGTGCTCCAGACGGTCGGTGCAGATTCGAACGGTTAGTGCAAAGGTGCCTGCTGGGGATTGGGGGGGGAAGGCCTCTAAAGGACCCCCACCGGCCGGCCACCCCAGAGCTGCCCCGATGCCCACTCTCCATGCCCCCAGAGCGGAAGAGGGGTCCACTCACCAATCCGACGGGTGCAGCGGGTAGCCACCCGGAGCAGACCTACCTCCCCAAAGAGAGGCATGCTGCTGGCCAGGCCACTGGACAGGCGTACCAGTCACTGGGCTCTAGTGGGTTTTAGCCACTGGCCGCCCACACAGAACGGGCGCTATGCGGTGGGCCCCCTAAGGGTGCTCGCATAGTGTCGGCCGGACTGGGGAAAGCTTTGGATTCGAGATACCCTCTATACCACCAGCCAGCTTCTTGATAGCAGTCTTCATCAGACGAATCTTCAGGAGACCGCCGATCCCATAGGGAACCAGGTCTACTCCTTGCACTAGGCAAATAAAAACTGATGTGCTGTACAGGGCAGGGGGATTATATGCTAAGGTGAGGACGGCCCCCTGGGAGGGGCCAACCTATGCTTTTGTTTGTTTTTGCCTAGTCTACTCCTAGTAGGATGAGCATAACCCCATGTGTCATAAGAAGGCTGCGTCTGTCAGTGAACGGAAGAGAAAATCTATTTGTTGTGTATTCCAATATCCAGTGAAGTCCATATTTATTTTGGTTCAGTTTATGTAAAAAAATCTTTTAATGTTTTTTCATTACCCTTCCAAATTAGTACTATATCATCAATATAGCGATGGTAAAATTTGAGCTGTGGGTGGTCTAACCCAAAAATACTTTCATACTCCCATTTATTTAGAACGATGTTCGCTACATTGGGAGAAAATTTAGCTCCCATGGCTACTCTGTTTGAGAATAATAGTGTCCCTTGTGCCAGAAATAACTTCCTTGCATGGCCATGTCCAATCCTTCTATAATATAGTGTATCTGGGTTTGTTTCATGTTGGTATATTTGTGGAGTGCCCATTCTGTACTCTCTAAGGCATCTTTCTGCACTATGTTGGTATATAAAGAGTTTACATCTATTGTAACCAGTATTTCATAATCTTCTTCTTTGATGTTCTTGAGATCTACTAATAATTGTCTACTGTCTTTTAAATAGGATTTTGCTTGTGAGGCCTCCTGGGCCGGGCGTCGGGTAGCTACGAGCACTTCTAAGATCATTGTTATTGAGCATTATGTTCAATGTTACCTTTTTGTTTTGTTTTTACTTTAAGCCTGGGTATGCCCAATAGGCTTTGTTTTGTAAACAATTGAAAAATCTCCAATAAACACAACTTTTCAAAAAAAATAGGATTTTCCTTTTTTCAGCTACTGGTTGTAAAAATTGGTCCAAGTATTCCCCTAATCTTGAGAACACAGAATCTATCCCACTCACTATGGGTTTTCCAGGTGGTTTCTCTTGATTCTTACGGACTTTCGGGAGATAGTATATTACTGGAGTTCTGGGTGCTTTCAGAGATAGATACTTTGCTTCTTTCTTAGTAATGATGCCTTCACTCTTTCCATTTTTCAAAAATTGTTTTAGTTTCTTCTCATACTTTCTTTGGATTTTCTTTTAGGATTTTATATGTGTCTTTTACTTAATTTCTTCTTCATAGTCTGTTTTCTTTAGTATAGCTAGACCACCCCCTTTATCTGCTGGTCTTATGACTACCCCTTTCTTTTTTTCTATTTGCTTGATGTTTTTCCAAATCGTTTTATCCTTGCTGTTCTTGATTTTCAATGTTTTAAATGCCTTCCTCTACTAATTTTTTAAAAACTTCAATGCTTGCATTATTAGCATTCTTTGGATTAAAAGTAGATTTGTTCTTCAATGTTGCGTGTTGGTACTCTGTTGGTGCCTGTTCAGGAGGGTTCTGTTTTTTTTAGATATTTTTTAATAAGTTTCCTGATAAATTTTTGCAGATCTATGAAGTTCTCAAATTTATCCAGTTCTTTGTTAGGTGTAAATTTTAGGCCTAAAATCTAAAATCTTCATTTCTTCTTCATTAAAATTGATATCGTTCAGATTAAAAATACCGGTTCCTAATATTTGCGTCGTCTTTTTCTTTGTCCCTCCTCGTTTTCCTCTTGTACGTTTTCTCTTTCCCATCCTTGATGTGTCGGAGGTCTCCTGCTCTCTTCTCTGTATTGTCTTGGTGGGTCCCAATGTATTTCCCTTAATCCTTGTTGGTGTTGTTTTGGTCTTGTATAATACCACCTCTGGTTTCTTGGGTATGCTGGGTATGGTGGCGGGTCCCTTGGTGATCTCATACTCCAAAAACTTGGGGGGTCTGCCTCTGTGTTCTCTGGGAAAATCCTTCCTATGGGGTTCTTGGTGCATATCTCGCAAAGGTGAATATCTATTTGCATGTCTAGGTATTCCTGGTGTTCTTGGGGTTTGCTGGTAATGATGATTTCTCTGTTGTCTTCTTGGGCTGTATTGCTCTAGTCTGCCTCTCTGTCTGGGGGATGGGGACTTGTGCGTGTGTCCAGAGATCCTGGGGGTTCTAGGGGGTACGTGGGGTCATGTTTACTCGGTCCATTGTCATTGTTTGTTGTTCCTCTCTCTCTTCTGTAGATTCTCTTGAGTCTTCATTGATGGAGATGTCTGACGTTTTCTTCTTCATAACAGTCGTCTGTTTGCCATTTGTAAACTTAAAAGTTTTTATAGTCTAAGATATCTCTCAAATTTTTTCTGCTTTTTTGTTGAATTTGATGATCATATTTTGAAATGTGTTCTTGTATCAATTTTTCTTTGTCTTTGTATTCTTTAGTGTCACTGAAAGGTGTTAGTTGTTCCTTGATCCTTATAATATCACTTTCAATCTTTTTTAGTTTATACTGTTGCCTTTTTATTATATGTTGAAGAAGCTCTGCTTCTTTTTGGTTGAAGAATTGGTACCATTCTTCCATAAGGGATCTATCGTTTAATCCATCATTAGGTGGTACTTCCCACCCTGATCTTCTGAGTGTGATTTTTTCAGTTACATACATTTCTAAGGTGCCTATATCCCACCATACTCTGAGTTGTTTTTCCATCTTGTGTTTTAGATGTTTTAAAAGACTGTCTAATGGAGGCACATAGTGGAGCTAACCAGACTGACTCCTCGTTCACTGACAAGAGTGCATGTGTCACTGGTCTCATGTCATTTGTCTGAAAGCATCTGTTCAGTGTTTTGCACAATTTACAGCACTGTGTGTCTATTTATTGGAATATTGCACTTTAGCACCACCGTGTGTGCGAAATATGAACTTTTTTATGAACTTTGATTGCATGAATTTTTTGATCATTATATTGAAATTTAGTTGGACTTTTTGCACTATTTTCCACTGAGGTGTATTGTCATTGTGTGGAGGCACCTTAACTACTTACAAGGGCATTATCCATACAGCACTTATCCTATGCACTATTGCACTTTATTATCCACTTATGAATTGTGATTGATTGGTTTATGATTTATTCATTAGTGCTTATCCTGCACGATTTCTTTTGTATCTCATATTTGCACTTTATTATATGAATATTGCACTATATTGAGGGTAATTATTTATCTATTTTAGATCTGTTATGTCCCCTGTCACAGAACGGAGAACCGCCGTGTTTACATCGGCGGTTCCCCGTTCTGCAGGTCTGACAGGGGATCGCGGGTCTCGGGCGGACATAGAGTCTGCCTGACCCACGCAGTGTGCGACGGGCCGCCACCGCCTGTGAGTGCGCAACAGGAGCGCACACATGGCCAGGACGCCCATGGACGTCCACCCGGAAATTCAGATCCTCGCTGGAGCCGTACTTTGGCTATAACGCAGATCTGAACGGGTTAAAGAACACCATCAAAAAAACCCCTCTTTTCTGAAGACAAGATTAATTACCATTGGAGAGGAGAAGACAAAATAAAGAAAGTCTCACAAAACGAAACAAAATGGATATATCTGATGAACACTCATAGACGGAATGAACATAGAAATAGACCTTAACTGTTTTATTACTGGACTTATAACCCTTAATATCCTCTATTTTTATTACTCCAGATTCCTTTAACATACAGGCACATTTCTACATCATAGATTCATCGCAGTTTAAATTTAGTGTAGTAACTCTCACCACTAACAAAAAATAATAATTTTAATAATTTCTAACATTTCATACATTTTTAATATTTCATATTAGAACCCCCCAATAATAGACTTTAGATATCTGCATCCAGCTGGGCCTTTGTTCGTTTATTTATCATCTACAGAAATATAATTATTCTAATTTATTCAGTCTTTGCAATTTTATCCACTGCATCTTACATTACTGTACATTTTATCATTTTAATTTTTGATTTTATTACCCGCATATCTCCCTTATCCAGCCATATTAATAAAAACCAAACATACAACACACTATTTTCACAAGGGTGTATGTAGACGTCTGGATAAGTTGCATAGAATTTGCATATTTTGCATTTTAATTGTCATTAGTCAGTGTGTCCAGCGTGTGCGGTACAATGTGTTTGTTGCGCTTCACACTCGGGCAGCGGCACCAGGTACTTCAGAATCCCCCAAAAAATGGACGTGGCTATTTGGCATATTTGATCTCCAACAAAATGGCGCAGAGCTTATTTCTGGTGTCCGCAATATACTTCTATGATAAAAGGCCACTCCAGTAGACGTCCTTTGACGAAACGCATAGAGTGAGACCATGCGTCACACGTCACTTCTGGTCCTAGTCCTTCGCGGCTTTTTAGAGTCTCGGAACGCAAGACAGACTACACAGGCTGGAAGCCTTTCAAATGCTTGAAATTCATCACAAACATGTGAGTGTATTTAATTGTTTACAATAAAGTCCTTACCGAACAATATTGCGCAAGATTCTGCCTTTCTATTTATATTTATCTGTGGGGAGAAAGAACCTATTCCAGGAAATAAATACTTCCAAATGCGAATACCCCCCAGGGGGAGCGCCTCGGTGAGTGGTTTGGCAAAAGGGGAGAGCATGGCGTGAACCTTTTCACAGAAGCTTGTAGTGGCGTGTTTATTTCACAGTCATTTTGGACTTGCTTTTTCTATAATTAAGGATTCATGATGACCGGTTCAGCACTTCCATTAAGCACTAAGTCACTTTATTGGAATATCACCACTTGATCAATTTATGTGCGACTATTGTTTGCGGTGTCATAGTTACTTTGGACTTTAGAATTAATAGAGTATTTACATCACTTTTTGAGCACTTTATAAATAGCATCAGTCACTTTACTGGCACATGTTTTGCATTGCATTTTGATTGTACATTGATATTATCACAGGCTTTAAAAAAAAATTTTAAAAAAATGTTTTTATCTGCATACATGTTTTTACCTGCATATATTTTACCATGCGTTGCGGAAGCTTATGTATGCATTGAAGCAGCAATACTATTTTATTTTATTTATCACTTATTGACTTGCACTCAATTTAGTTTCATTTCATTCACCCCAGTAAAGATCTATCTACCCCCCTTTTCTTTTCTTTTTTTGCATTCCAGGGAACACATTGTACATATCCTCCTCCCATAAAGACAATCATAGAGCCTCTCTTGTTTTTCTGCTGAATTGTATTTACTCCATCACTCTGGCAATTTCATCACTAAATACCGCCTATTATCCCTTTTTTCCACCAATAGATTCAGTAATTTTGGACCACTAGTTACACCCTATTATAATAATACTGCGACATCCTCCTCTTTTTTCAATTACACAAGATTTTTCAGCACGCTGGAAAATTTATGTTAAATATCATACCGTCCTATTTCCCGTTTTTGTTTGTCTTCTGAAATCAGAGCAGTGCCACATCCACCATAATCCACACATTATTTGTAGAAGTTGGTTTTCAATATAGCTTAGTCCTAATCTTCTGATCTTCACCCAACTATATCATCAGGTCTAAAAATGTGATCTGATGTTCATCATATTCACTGGTGAACTTAAGGTTATAATTGATTTTGGTGAGGCTGGTAACAATCACCAAGGCCTCATACTTGGTGCATGTCCACAATATCAGGACATCGTAGATGTACCAATACAAGGACAATTTCCCCGACAGATACACGGAGGACACCCAGTCAAAACCAAAAAGTTATGACTCACAGTCACTCAGGTAAACATTTGAGTATGCTCGGGCACATTTAGTGCCCATGTCAGTACCTTGTGTCTGATAAAGCAAGCAGCCATTAAATTCATATTTACTAAGGGGAAGTGAAAATAACAAAAGTTTGATAAACGTATTATGTTCTCACTTACTCAAAGCTTGTGTTTTAAGAAATGTATCCGCCACCTGTAGTCCCCTAGAATGTGGTATAGACAAAAATAGAGCCTCTATAGCCAAGGCCAACAGCAAAGTGTTATCCGGGACCACTAGGTCATATAGCAATGATAACAGATGTAAAGTATATCTCACATACAAAGGTTGATAGGTCACAAACAGCTAGGGGATCTGGTCTATAAATACATTTACACGCTCACTCAGGGAACCCTGCGCTGAAATAATGGGGCACCCAGATGGGTCCTGTGTGAATTTGTGGATATTAGGGAGCGCATTAAAGACCAGAAAATCAGCTTTTAGATATTCTACAGATTTTTTTTTGCCAATAATCTGTATCCTAAATGTCCGGTGAATGATAAACAGTAACATTTAATCTGAATCCATATTAATTGAAGGGATAGGGATAAACCAAACACGGTTTGTCAATATGCGTTCGCACGTGACTATTTTTAATCCAATCCATGGGCACAATATTGCCCACCCCCCCCCTTGTCGGCAGTTTTGACCTAAAGTTTATTGTTCATACGCTAATTCTCTTAGGGCTTCACATTCTTAAGGACTTAAATTATCCTGAACCCCAACATCCGGGTTCAGGAGTCTGAGTTTACGCACTTACCGCCCTAACAAAACATATGTTGCCAGGTACTGCTGACAGGGGGCGGTGGAGAGAGATTTAGATCTTCTGCACAAATTGACATCCCTGAATTTAGTGGTTTTCACCAGTGGCTCATCACCTTCTGATGGTTCCCCACTAACCTCCATCGCCAAGTCCAAAATTAATTTTGCAAAATCTTCAATCAGTATCAACCGCTTCATCCATATGACTTTTTCCCCACAGGTCAATTAGGTCCCGTAGGGTTCTGTATTCCCACCTGGTGAGGCTAGCCTAGTCCCCCAATGGACCTAATGGAGACTGTGTGAAGTTTCTAAAGTGTAAAACTTGCAACACTAGTTTTCTTGCAAATATACATCTTTTATCACATCAAAAAGGTTTGCTTTTAATACCTTCCCGTCCGCCTATAGTAAAATGACAACTGGACCGGAGCACTGTTGTTCTTAGAGAACGTCATATGACATTGTCTCACAACGCACCTTTTGCAGGGCCGCGCAGCGGCGCGACCGGTCACCGGCTGTGTCCACCAGACACAGCAGATGGCTAATCACTGCACAGACCCGCTGCCAGTGTCATGTGATTGCGGTGACCAATCATAGCAGGTTGCATGGCAAATGTAAACAATGGATGGCTTCCTTTCATGCCATCAATTGTACACAATTGTGTTGCTAGCTGTGATTGGTCACAGTGATCATATGGTTCAGACATGCCAATCACAGCCCATCTGTACCACGTGACTCACTTTGACCAATCAAAGCTAATCACAACAAAGAAAAACTGAATGAAATAGTTTCATTCAGGAATAATAGTTGCTTATACCAATGAAATTCATTGGTATGTGCAATCATCCTGTAACAATGTAAAAAAAAAAAAATCCAGATCACTTCCCCAGAGTAGTACAGCGTTACTACAGTGTAACACTGTATTGCTCTAGTCACAGGGTGTTAGAAAAAAAAAAAATATGATAATGCCATACTGCACTGGTGACAGTATGGAAGGAAAAAAAAAAAAGATGAAAAAACATTTTCCAAATAACTATGACAAAAAAATTACAGCTTCAAAAAAACTTGCCATGTCTCTTACTAATATACCTTGGACTGTCTACTTTCCAAAAATGGGTAATTTGGAGGTATTTGTACTGTCCATTTTCGAGCCTCAAGAAATGAGATAGGGCGTCAATACATCAGGATTGATCAATTTTCAGATATATACCATAGTTTGTGGACTCCAAGTTTCCTACAGATTCAATAATGAACAGTGATTTGGGTGATTTTCACTAAAGAAATGTACAGTGCCTTGAAAGTATTCATACCCCTTGAAATTTTCCACATTCTGTCATGTTACAACCAAAAACATGGGCCAAAACAAAGTGGCATAGAATTGTGAAGTGAAAGGAAAATGATAGATGGTTTTCAAAAAGGTTTACAAATAAATATCTGAAAAGTGTGGCGTGCATTTGTATTCAGCCCCCCCCCCCCCTTCCCAACAATTGCGTTCTTCTAGACACTCCATAAAGGCCAGATTTGTGGAGTGCACAACTAATAGTTGTCCTGTGGACAGATTCTCCCACCTGAGCTGTGGATCTCTGCAGCTGAAGAAGTCACGTGACGTGTAGGACATGGCCGGAGCGCACAGGACTACCGGAAGTAAAGTGAGAGGCGAAAAACGCCACTGTGTGTTTTTATATGCTCTTTACACTTTGTTTAATGTAAGCAGGCACTTTGTAAATATTAATAAATGCACCTTCCTTTAACTACAGTGCCTTGAGAAAGTATTCGGCCCCCTTGAACTTTGCGACCTTTGCCACATTTCAGGCTTCAAACATAAAGATATAAAACTAATTTTTTGTGAAGAATCAACAACTAGTGGGACACAATCATGAAGTGGAATGAAATTTATTGGATATTTCAAACTTTTTTAACAATTAAACTGAAAAATTGGGCGTGCAAAATTATTCATAGATATTTTTTTTATGACCTAACCCTGCTTTAAACATCTCCACAACTTTATACCTGACCTGTCTAGTGTGTTCCTTGGCCTCCACGATGCTGTTCGTTCACTAAGGATCTCTAACAAACCTCGGGGGGCTTCACAGAACAGCTGTATTTATACTGAGATTAAATTACACACAGGTGGACTCTATTTACTAATTAGGTGACTTCTGAAGGCAATTGGTTCCACTAGATTTAGTTTGGGGTATCAGAGTAAAGGGGGCTGAACACAAATGCACATCACACTTTTCAGATATTTGTAAAACATTTGGAAAACCATTTATCATTTTCCTTTCATTTCACGATTATGTACCACTTTGTGTTAGTCTAGCACATAAAATCCCAATAAAATACATTCACCTTTTTTGGTTGTAACATGACAAAATGTGGAAAATTTCAAGGGGTATGAATACTTTTTCAAGGCAATGTAGCAGAACACTTTGACCTAAATTAATAAAGAAAGATTATTTGAAAAATGATATAACAGAAAATAAGAACTTTTCCATAATTTTTAATTTATTTAGCAAAAACAAAACCCAGTGGTGATTAAATAAAACCAAAAGAAAGCTCTAGTTGTGTAGAAATAATGCTAAAAATGTCTTATGGGTACAATGTTGCATGATTGCGCAGTTATCATTCAAAGTGTGACAACACTAAAAGCTGAAAGTTGGCCTGGGCAGGAAGAGGGTAAAAGTGCCCGGCATTGAAGTCGTTAAGGAGGAATGAAACCTGAGGGGTGACAAAGATGCACTAGACAGTTTGATCACCTTCATGCCTTCCTGTCCACTCTGGTGTGTGTGTGTGTGTGTGTGTGTGTGTGTGTGTGTGTGTGTGTGTGTGTGTGTGTGTGTGTGTGTGTGTGTGTGTGTATATATATATATATATATATATATATATATATATATAGATATGTGTGTGTGTGTGTACACATATACACACACACACACACACACACTCTCTCTATCTCACAAAAGTGAGTACACCCCTCACATTTTGTAAATATTTTATTCTATCTTTTCATGTGACAACAGTGAAGAAATGGCACTTTGCTACAATGTAAAGTAGTGAATGTACAGCTTATATAACAGTGTAAATTTGCTGTCCCCTAAAAATAACGCCACACACAGCCATTATTGTCTAAACCACTGGCAACAAAAGTGAGTACACCCCTAAGTAAAAATGTTCAAATTGGGCCCAAAGTGTAAATATTTTGTGTGGCCACCATGATTTTCCAGCACTGCCTTAACCCTTTTGGGCATGGAGTTCACCAGAGCTTCACAGGTTGCCACTGGAGTCCTCTTCCACTCCTTCATGACATCACGGAGTTGCTGCACTCCTCCACCTTCCGTTTGAGGATGCCCCACAGATGCTCAATAGGGTTTAGGTCTGGAGACATGCTTGGCCAGTCTATCACCTTTACCCTCAACTTCTTTAGCGTGAGGTGTGTTTGGGGTCGTTATGTTGGAATACAGCCCTGTGTCCCATGCTCCGAAGGGAGGGGATTATGCTCTGCTTCAATATGTCACAGTACATGTTGGCATTCATGATTCTCTCAATGAACTGTAGCTCCTCAGTGCTGGCAGCACTCATGCAGCCCCAAACCATGGCACTCCCACCACCATGCTTGACTGTAGGCAAGACACACTTGTCTTTGTACTTCTCATATGATTGACGGCACACACGCTTGATACCATCTGAACCAAATAAGTTTATCTTGGTCTCACGAGACCACAGGCATGGTTACAGTAATCTATCTCCTTACTCTGCTTGTGTTCAGCAAAGTGTTTGCAGGCTTTCTTGTGCATCATCTTTAGAAGAGGCTTCCTTCTGGGACGACAGCCATGCAGACCAATTTGATGCATGTGCAGTGTATGGTCTGAGTACTGACAGGCTGACCCCCCACCCCTTCAACCTCTGCAGCAATGCTGGCAACACTCATACATCTATTTCCCAAAGATGACGGAGTACCGTTTCTTGAGAGACTCCTAGACTTTTTTTCTTAACAACGAGATGTATTTCTACCGGATCCGATAACCTTCTAACGGTTCTGGGACTTTGATTCGACGTCGTGCCACCGGTTTTGGTAGGTCGCCAAATTGTCCTGTCCAAGGTGAGTCTTGTCCGGAGGTGGTTTCTTCAACTCCCGTGCACGAGTCACAGTATAGGTCTCCAGTAGAAACCCTTTATCTACATACTCACAACGGTCGTAACGACGTCTCCAACTTCCCCACCCCCCAGTCGGACAGTCATGAGTCTGGTATGTGACGTGTACGTAGTTTA
>BLSH010054919.1:348977-359716 GCA_018402905.1 Glandirana rugosa | reverse complement strand
TAACTAGCATTCCCCCTTCAGTCTCTGTCCGACCGGAGACAGGTCCCACACTCGTCTGTCTGTTTGGACACCTACTCCACGTACAAACAACTACACTGGAAGAAAATCCCAGGTAATTGAATCACCATCCATAGGGGTGTTTTGAACACTATCTGCACCTGGTGGAGGAAGTTTGGGTGTTTGATTTCTTTCAACACATTGGCTTCACACTTAAGGACTATGGACTTTTTGATTTATTCATTTTTGATGGTGTGGTGTATATACTACACTTAGCGCTGCTGTGAAAATCAGTGCTATTGCACCATCGAACGCTTATTTTTCCCCTTTTTCTCTAACATATATTTTTTGAACTTTTAGAATGGATATACCATAATACTTCCAATGGTATACTTACCACTAAGTTAATGGACCCTAAAAGAAGGTCACATCAACAAACATGCACCTCATCCACAGGTTTGTCTGTCTGCTCACACCCTGGACAGAGGCCAGCCTGTCTCTGACTTCCCCCTTACGATCAATGGCTTTTATTTTCCTGTGAAGACTGCACTTGCACTTAGTTTCTCAGTTTTTATCTCAATCATCCGACATTTAGGCCTCATGCACACAGGACGTTAAAAAAAATTCCTAAAAAAGTCAGTCGCTTATCAGTGATTTTTACAGCTTTTATTAGCGTTATATTACCAGCGTTTTTTTGCATTTTTAAAGAGTTTTTTTTTCCTTAACTGAGCTAACACGTCCAAAAACCTTGGGGATCGGTTTAGCCGCGTTTTTGAGCGTTTTTACAGCTGAAAAACGACTCTCAGAACCCACTGGTCTTGGGGTTTTTTTACAGCTCAAAAACATCCCTGCCAAAAACAGTTGTTAACAGGCTATGTGTGCATGAACACATAGGATAACATGATGGAGAGTTTATTGACTGTAGAACAAACGTCTGCAGCTAAAAACAGCAGCTGTAAAACAGTCAAAAAACATCCTGTGTGCATGAGACCTTCTATAGTATGCCATTACTCCAATAATCTATTTGAAATTTGGACTTTAGTCGCATGCACTTGACCTGACAATCTAAGAACACAGTAAGAATACAATGAAACTTAAATTTAAAAAAAATCATTTTTACATGTTGTCTGAATGATTTTCTTATCTGGCCATTTGAATCGATCCATAGCTTGGCATAGCGTCGTATGCAGTATTTCTCTTCAGTGTGTGGATTTATAACTTTCCTGATCACTTCATTAAGCTTTGAATGGGGAATGGTTTCATAGGCTCCCTTCACATCTGTCTGAAATCAGAAGAAAAAGTACTATTTTACTGGCACTACAATAAAACGGAAAATTTCCAATCAAATACTTACTGTAATTTTCCTTTCCTGATGGACTCCAAGGCAGCATACGTATGGGTTAACCCGGTCTCCTCTTCTACTCTATAGGACCCCACACCCATAAATTTTGGCTCAGCGCCAGAGGCCACGTTCCATAACTAGCCTACTCGAGATATTGGGAGGAAACTCCTGCTGCCATGGAGCCCATCAGGAAAGGAAATTTTCTATAAGTATTTTATAGGAAATTTTCAGTTTTCCTGACACTCTATGGCAGCATATGTATGTGAAATAACTAGCCATACACACCCAGGTGGGCAGTTGCTGAACAAGAGTTTTAATTTGCACTGTCAAGGGACAAGATTTTCAAACCAAAATTAACAGAGGATAAAGAAGCAGGCTTTACACAATAAAGAGCCATAAAGGTGTTGATCAAGGACCACAAGGCTGCTCTACAAATCATCTCAACATGTCGAGAAGCCTCCCATGATGTAGACACACCCCTGGTTGAGTGTGCGGTTACCGCTTCCAGGGGTGCCAAGCCCTTACAAGCCACGCTGCAATCGTTCTGGATGAGGCACAATTTACTTTGTTCTTCCTGTGAAAGAGAACAGATGATCAGACATTTGGAAGGGAGCTGTGGTTTGCAGATACAGCTTTAGAGTTTCTCCCACATCCAGCAGATGTACATTGTTGCTTCCAGCCGATCTGAAGCTTGGTAGAACAAACTCTTGTTTCTCATGAAAGACCGATGTTACCTCAAGCACAGGTATGAGTACCACCCTATCTGGGAAGAAAGTTAAGAATGGTTCTTTACACCCCCACTTACCACCGCAAAACATATCCTATCTAACACCCCTAGTGGGAACCCATTAAACAATGCCCCCAACATCTCAATAAGGATGGAGGCCACCCCATCAAACTGATATCTATAAATGCGAGGGGTCTCAACATCCCAGAAAAATGCTCCCAATTATTATCTTACATGCAAGCTTTGAAAGCAGACATAGTATTCATCCAGGAGACCCACTTTAAGTCCGATCACACTCCTAAAATGCCAAACACATTCTTTCCCACTGCGTATCACTCCACCAATAAATTTTCAAAATCCAAAGGCACCTCCATACTCATCGAGAAGAATATCCCACTCCAAATTGACGACACTATATTGGATGAACTAGGAAGATTTACCTTCATCAGAGGCACCGTTCACAATACCCCTATCACCCTGGCAAATATTTACGCTCCTAACGCCTCCCAAGTCCCTTTCTTCAGGACTTCCCTCCGTTCCCTGTCCTATTTTCAAAAAGGCATGCTGATTGTTGGAGGCGATTTTAATTTCCCCTTGGAACCTCTATTAGACACCTCCTCAGGAACCTCATTACCCTACCGAGCCTTGAAACAAATCAGGCTGAGTTTCCAGGAACTCCTATTATATGACACCTGGGGCATCCTCCACCCCTCAGACAAGGATTTCACCTATTTCTTGCCCCCCCCCCACAACAGATACTCTCGACTGGACCATTTCTTTATTACCCAACAAGACCTGACCTCTCTAATGTCGGCAACAATTGAACCAATGACATTTTGGGACCACCACCCTATTACCATGACCATCTCGCTCCCAGACCGCAACACCCACTCCAAGATTTGGAGACTGGATGCATCAATTCTGACAGACAAGATTAGAATAGAGGAAATCCGCAAACATAGAAGTAATTATTTTAGAGAAAATAACACCCCAGACACCACACACATAACCCAAAGGGAGGCACACAAGTGCATCCTCAGAGGGAAACTACTGGCCATGGTCTCTAGAATCAGGAAAGAGAAACAAACGCGCATAAGGGAGGTCATTGAGAAAATTAAAAATCTAGAGACAACACACAAACGTACACTAGCCCAACAAACCTATCAGGAGTTACTGAACGCCCGCAATCTTTTACAGGAAGAACTAGACCGTAAGCTAAAGAGGAGGCATACTCTCACACATAAACTCTTCTCTGAATTTGGCAACCAAAGCGGTCACCTTTTAGCTCAAGCCCTCTAGTCTGAAAAAGCTAAGGCGACAGTACATTACCTTCACACTGCGGAAGGCCGCAAACTCACCAGAAACTCAGATATAGCGAAAGAGTTTGAAAATTTCTACTCTGCTCTCTACAACCTAGAGGCCCAAGACCGCACAAAATCTCCCTCCTCCCTTAGACTAAGAGCGATCCAATCTTTCCTCTCAGAAAATTGCCCCAATCTGATCCCCCCAGAAACAGCAGTTGATTTAGAACAACCAATAACAGAGGAGGAGTGGAAAGAAGCAGTTAAACAACTAAAACCCAATAAGAGCCCAGGCCCAGACGGTCTGTCGGCGGTCTATTATAAATTCTTTGCGGACCTCCTAGTCTTCCCCTTCCTTAAGGCCTTTAACTCCATATCTCGCACAAACCCCCTCACCTCCAGAATGTTAGAAGCCCACATTGTGGTGATTCCAAAAGAGGGAAAAGATCCTTCTCATCCAGCACACTACAGACCAATTTCCCTCCTCAACGTGAACTTAAAGATTTTTTCCAAAATCCTGGCGAACAGGCTGCTTGTACTCCTCCCTCCCATCATCCATAAGGATCAAGTAGGCTTTGTCCCTGGCCAAGAGGCCAGAGACAATACCATAAAGGCTATTAACCTATATCATGCCCTAAGAAAATCAGATCAAGAGGGCTTTTTCCTTTCCCTAGATGCTGAGAAGGCATTCGACAGGGTGGCATGGGACTACACGATGGAGTGCCTCTCCAAACTTGGACTGGGCCCCAGACTAATAGGCAACATAGCGTCCTTATATGCTAATCCGTGTTAATAACACCCTGTCGGATGCCTTCTCTATTACGAATGGAACCAGACAGGGCTGCCCCCTTTCCCCCGTGCTTTTTGTGATGTCTCTAGAACCCTTCCTACAGGCCCTCCGAACCAATCCGGACATCCACAGTGTGAGGGTGGGAGCGAAGGAGTACAAACTGGGCGCTTATGCAGATGACATTTTGCTATTCCTGACTAATACACTTATTACCCTGCCAGTAGTCCTCAAAGCATTTCGACACTTCCACTCAATATCTAACCTGAAGGTTAACTTCAGTAAATCGTTAGCCCTAAACATCTCCCTCCCACAGAGCCTTGTAGAACACTGCAAAAGGTACTTCCCCTGCACCTGGAAACAGAACTCCATAACATACCTGGGCATCCAACTCGCACATAGACTGCCAGATTTATACTCTACAAACCACTTGCTCATACTGACTAACCTGACGAATGACCTTAAGAAATGGTCCAAATTAAATGTCTCTTGGTTTGGCAGAGCCACCATTATAAAAATGAACGCACTCCCTCGAATGCTATATATTATTCAGGCAATTCCTATATCCGTTACACCCGCGTTCTTCAGGTCATACAGACGCATCTGCTCGGAATTCCTCTGGAAGGGACATAAACCAAGAATAAGCTATACACAGCTGTCACTTCCCAAACGTTTGGGTGGCATAGGCTTGCCTGACTTACACAATTACTACATAGCAAGTCATTTATCTAGAATTATTGATTGGAACGTCCATTCACCATACAAAGATTGGGTCACCTTAGAGGCCTCAAATACCTCACTTTCACTGGACTCATCCCCCTGGCTATTGCACCAGTACATCCCTAATTACCTACACAATCACCCCTTAATTGGAGCCACACTACAATGCTTTCATACCACCTGTAAGTCTTTTAACCTCTCATCGGTCCCTGGCCCACTCACCCCGATCAAGCTTAACCCAGATTTCCCACCGGGAATGCATCACCTATTCCTTTCTGATCACTGGCCGCACATACGAGCGCACAATTTTTCGATAAGGACAAACCTCTGTCACTAACAGACCTAGGTGCTCATACAGATGACAGACTCTTCCCCCCCCTGGACCTATTCTCTAATTTCACACTACATCCGAGCCCCAGAGAGAAAGGGAGCCTTCACAAGACCATTTACCACATTTGAACTATTATGCACTAGTCAAACTCCACAATCTCACTTAATCTCCACCATACACTCCCTCTTATTCACCAGCCACTCTCCCAAAGCCTACAAAGCTTGTGCATCCTGGGAAAGAGACCTTGCTCTCTCCCTTATGGAAGCGGATTGGGAATCAATACACCAAAACATCCACAAAGGCTCGATGAATGTATCAGCCCAGGATAATGGCTATAAAATCGTATCGTGCTGGTATCGCACCCCACAGGTTATTCACAAATACAATCCAGAAATTCCGGATACTTGTTGGAGGTGCCAATCGGACCGAGGTACGATGTTACATGTCTGGTGGACTTGTCCGAAAATCCAACCTTTTTGGCAATTGGTGAGGTCCACGTAAAACAGGTTTCCACATACGAACTAGAAGACACCCCAGCACAATTTTTACTCCATCACTCAAATATACCGCTCAGAATCTATCACAAGTCACTTGCCATGCACATGGTGAACACAGCGAAACAATGTATCCCCCTACACTGGCGTTCTGCACAACCCCCCTCTATTAAGGACTGGTTCCTTAGGATACATCATATAGTGGAAATGGAAGAGTTAATTCATGTAGCCAAAGACCTAACACATTTAATCAAAAATGGGCATGTTGGACCCATTTTGTGACTACAGCAGAATATGCTCAATTAATCGACACATAATGACCGCTCTGTTCAAGAGGTCTCCTCCCTGATCATGTCATTGGATCTACCCCCCCCTCCCATTCAGTAAGGAGGGCCCCATTCAGACAGGCCCATACAATATGTTGGGAACAGGAGAGGACTCTCCCACTTTCACCTGCCCCCTACACTTCACCGTCCCCTGTCCCACCTGACCTATCCTCCGCTCCCCCCCACCTTCATCCTGCTTCCCTCTTTCCCCCCTATCTTACACACTCTGTATCTTCTTTAGACTCC
This sequence comes from Glandirana rugosa, assembly GCA_018402905.1. NCBI lineage: Eukaryota > Metazoa > Chordata > Amphibia > Anura > Ranidae > Glandirana > Glandirana rugosa. Next base: position 353,445 of record BLSH010054919.1, on the reverse strand, counting down.
CCCACTCATCTGGGTTCTAGAGCATCTCTCCACCAGATATTGAATTAAATAATATACCCTTCCATGCCCTGCGTTTGCAGACACACAAGCAATAGAACAGAACTGCAGATGAAGGATTCCTGGCCAAATAGGGCATTTATAAAACTATATAAAACTCATCTAAACGAGGTCCAGAAATGCCTGGAATGCATACAAGAACATATTATGACACCCGATACAAAGTTACTTCAGTCGACCAGATGTAATTTTCTCCTACTCTGCGGATCTGTTAAGATTGTTTCTTTGTAGTAAAATTGCAATACTCCTCTATTTCTGTTGATCAATCAAGATGCATAATATAAGACTGCAATACGTGAACTGTATACTGTATGCTTCTTGTTCTCTTTTCTTTCTAAATAAATAAAAATTTTCTTGGGAAAAAAAAAAAAAAAAGAAGGAATGGTTCTTTACAACCAAAAGCTCCTATCTCAGTGACCCTTTTTGCAGACGTGATAGCCACAGGAAAGGCAGACTTGAGGAAAAGCTCTCTAATTGAGATCGGCCTCGTAGACTCTATCCCAGCTTCCAAGAGAAAAATCAAGGACAAGAGGGAGGTCCCACTTGGGGAATATTGACTTTCTCTGAAGTCTAAGTCTCACAGCTCCTCTGAAAAATTATACAAGAGAGTCTCTGGCCCAGGACCCAGGTGAAGGTAGACACCTGCAGCCTGAAGGGAGATAACCGATAAGCAAGGCTTAAGCCTGTTTGCAGGAAGCCCAGAATATCCTGAATTCTTGGGTCACTGTATGACCCGCCAGTAGCAGACATGTGTTCTATGAGCCTCGACCAGATTCTGACATAAATTTTGTTTGTGCTCATTCTCCTGGCATTCATCAGAGCAGAAATGACTGCAACAGGACAGCCAAGGGCCTCCAGTCTCCCCCTCTCAAGAACCAGATCATCAGATGTAGCTGAGCCAGTCATGGATGTAGAGTTGTCCCCTGCGACAGAAGGACTGATCTGAGAGGCAGATGAACTGGATCCCGAAAGCTGAGCTGCATCAACAAGGGGAACCAAGGGCTGTTTGGCCAGTATGAAATTATCGCCACTATTTCCACATCTTCCGCCAGAGTCTTTGTAGGAACCTGAGGATGACTGGAACCGTAGGCCTTGCGAAACCTCCACTGACCCATCAGGGTATCTGTCCTGAAGGCCTGGGGATAACGCCCCTGGTGTAATACTTCTCTAGTTTAGTTTATTGTTGCATGGGTAGATACACAGGTCAACTTCTGGGCTGATTCCCAGGGTCAGAATCCAATAAAAGACATCCACATGGAGAGACCACTCGTCTAGTTAGATAGACAATTCGCTTGCAAATTGTGGAATCCAGGAACATAAACCGATGAGTCCTTCTGAGTCCAGGACCTGATTAGCTCCACTTCCCATAAGAAGGACAGACTGCGATTCCCCCCCCTGCATCCTTATATAAGTGACCACCGTGGTATTGTCTAACCTTAAGAGCACTGACATTCCCACCGTCAAGTGACAAAAGGCTTTTAGAGCACAGAATGCTGCCCGAAACTTAAGAATATCTGACTCAATTCTGTGAGAGGGAAAGCTCCATCTGCCCTGAGCTATTTTTGAGCACCCCATCCCGTGTTGCTGGCATCTGTTGTGATGGTGACCCGGGCAATAGAGTGGCAGATAAGGAGATTTTTCCATTGTAGCTACCAGAGAAGACTCTCCTTCATAGTCAAGGTTAGGTAGGTAACTTGGTCCCTGCTGCCTAGACTCCATTGTTGGAGGAACCTTTCTAGAAGGGTCGCATTCTCCACTGTCCCCATTTCACTATAGGTGCTGTGGCCACCATGGCGCCAATGATCTTAAGGCTCTGGAAGGCTTGGAGGTGTGAGGAGGTCAGAGCCAGTAGTAGCGGTGTTTCGGATCACCAGGATCTTCTCCGGGGGCAAGGAAATGGTGCCCCTGACAGTGTCGAATCAGGCCCGGAGATATAACCAGGGATGCATGGGCTCTAGGTCTGGTCTCTTCTCCAGGTTCAACAGCCAGCCAAACTCGAGAAGCATAGAGAGGACTTAAACTCTGTGCTCCAGCAGCCACTCTCTGTCCAAGGACAGCAGAAGAAGATTGTCCAGGTACTGGTGCAGACGTATGCCCCTTGTTTTGATCAGAGCCAACACTGCCAATAAAACTTTTGAAAACATGCAAGGCGATGTCAAAAGCCCAAAAGGAGAGATAGGTGAACTGGAGATGGATCTGATCTACCGCAAACCAAAAGAAACTTCTGAAAATCTTCCACTATGGGTACATGAAAGTTAACGTCCCTCAGGACTATGGACATGAGCCAGTATGACTGAATGGCTGGTTGGATTGTGAACTTTTCCTTTCTGATGAATATGTTCAGATGTGTAAGGTCTATAACAGGCCTCCATGAGCCATTTTTCTTAAGGGCCATGAAGAGGAGCGAGTGTATGCCTTGAAACTTTTCACATTCCAGAACTGGCACAGCAGCACCCTGCATTACCAGCAAATCTACATATGATAGGAGTGTTCACTTCTCCCCAGAGTGCAACAGAACTGTGGGAGTGAACCTGAATTGAGGTCACCCAGACATGTCGAAAGTTCAGAAGACTTTCCCCCAGTTGGCCTGCCTGAGCAGGCCCAATTTCAAAAAGACTTAGCAACTCCCAGCCACCCGAGGTTGAGCTTTTAAATATCTTCTGAAAGGAGAGAAGTGCCTGGCAGATTCAGAACATCTCCCAAGATGCCTGGATCTAGACAGAGACCTGTGGCGTCTGGATCTAGAAGAGCAGTGACAGTGTTGACCTAGAAAGATTTCCGTTATGTGCCGTGTGTTGTCGATTAGACCTGGAAGAGCTACACCAACAAAGCAGACGAAACAAAAAAGAATTAAGACCTAAAAGGGATGCCCTGGCAAGCAAAGGAGGTAAAGGGTTAAATACACCCACTCATACCTGCAGCGGAAGGGCTGGCCACAAGAGGGCAGAAACACATCCATGGTGAGGATAGGTGAACTGTAGAGGAACAGAGCCAGAGGCATACTTAGGATTCACCAGGCAGTAGACAGGGAAGTCAAATGGCCATCACATACCTCAGCCAGAGAACCACAGCGCCTGGGAATACTACCGCCTATAGCCGCAGGGAATCCCATTGTAACAGCTTTGAAAACGGTTTAAATTCCCCACCTGTGCTGACGCCGCCACTGCCGTAGTAGCGCACATGTGCAGAGTCCCCGTGGCACCCATGCGCGACCGCCGTCATCTTGACAGAACTGAGCATGCGTGAAGCCAAGACTCAATCCCATCACCAACCGAGGGCACCAGCTGGGGGGTGGCGGCCTGGAATTCAAATGCGCTCCCAGCCACCGTATGAGGCCAAAAACTAGCACCAGGGAAAGAAACAGAAAGCACACAAACGGCTGCCATGTTATATATAAAGTAAGGAACGTGTACATCACCATGGTAACGGCACTCAAGCAACCCGTCTGGAGCGAGGAGACTGCTGCATCTGATCAGGGCATTACATGGTCACCCGCTTGCACTCAGCCAAAATGTATGTTAGAGGGATCCTATAGGGTAGGAGATGAGGCGGGGTTAACTCATACGTATGCTGCCATGGAGTCTGTCAGGAAAACAAAAAATCTATAAACAATTAACAAAACAAGCAAAAGACACATTTGCATAGTTATATATGTAATTATTTGATATTTGTCAAGTGATCATGAGAGCATGTTTAGCACAAAACATTATATATAAATGAAACCAGGACAAAATAGGCAGTGATAGGTCCATGTACATGCAATTGGAACATACAAGTCAGTATTTATTACTTATGAATTAAATCTAGCTTTGGGAGGTGAAACAAGCCCTACATCTCTGTAGAATGTACAATACTACCAAGAAAGATAAATGGCGCTCAACATCTCAGGAATTAAAAAAAATTCTTTTATTGGTTTACAAAAGATAAAACGGCATTTCATTAACCACTTGACAACTGGGCACTTAAACCCCCTTCCTAACCAGACCAATTTTCAGCTTTCAGTGCTCTCACATTTTGAATGACAATTACTCAGTCATACTACACTGTACCCATATGAAATTTTCGTCCTTTTTTTCACACAAATAGAGCTTTCTTTTGGTGGTATTTAATCACCATTGGGGTGTTTATTTTTTGAGCAATAAATGGAAAAATACCGAAAATATTGTAAAAAAATGCATTTTTCTTTATTTCTGTTATAACATTTTGCAAATTAGTAATTTTTCTTCGTAAATTTTGGCCAAAATTTATACTGCTATATGTCTTTGGTAAAAATAACCCAAATTAGTGTATATCATTTGGTCTTTGTGAAATCCCCCAAATTCACGGGTCAACAGTTCACCAATTACTTTACGGCAAAATAGAAAACATTTGGTTATTTTCTTAAAAAAAATATTTTTTTTTTTTTTTTTAA
>BLSH010054919.1:325078-336855 GCA_018402905.1 Glandirana rugosa | reverse complement strand
TCTCAAAGATACCCCAACTCCAGACCTCTGACCGATCCGGTGAGGTCCTGGAACTTTACGAAGAATGCTACGGTGAGGAAGCAACGGGCCCACCACACAAACCCTAGTAACAGTACAACTTTCTGGGTCGATGCAAAGTAGAAGTTACGGGAACGACTACCTTCCTCCAAAAATGAGTTTTAGAGTGCTATGTACCGGGGTAAGTAAGAAAGGAAATGTACCTAGTCAGCAGGACCAGGGAAACGTATTTTTGTCGGGATTTCGTACTACAAAGGTGGGGGCACGAAGTGTCATCCATACCACAAGAAGGCATTGAAGATGAAACGTAGCTGGGTCTTTCAACATGACAATGATCCCAAACACACCACCCGGGCAACGAAGGAGTGGCATCGTAAGAAGCATTTCAAGGTCCTGGAGTGGCCTAGCCAGTCTCCAGACCTCAACCCCATAGAAACTCTTTGGAGGAAGTTGAAAATCCGTGTTGCCCAGTGACAGCCCCAAAACATCACTGCTCTATTGGAGATCTGCATGGAGGAATGGGCCAAACTACCAGCAACAGTGTGTAAAAACCTAGTGAAAACTTACAGAAAACGTTTGACCTCTGTCATTGAGAACAAAGGGTATATAACAAAGTATTGAGTTGAACTTTTGTTATTGACCAAATACTTATTTTCCACCATAATTTGCAAATAAATTCTTTAAAAATCGGACAATATGATTTTCTGGATTTTTTTTTCTCATTCTGTCTCTCATAGTTGAAGTGTACCTATGATGAAAATTACAGGCCTCTCTCATCTTTTTAAGTGGGAGAACTTGCACAATTGATGACTGACCAAATACTTTTTTGCCCCACTGTACATAAGCGTACACATAGCACTTGCTGGAGGGACGTTTATGTATAGACTGTGGATGGAAAAGGGTTAAAAAGTTGCAAGAGAGAATGTACCAAGATCTTAGAAATACTCTCTTGGCTGCTAACTTCATAAACCTCCTGGTTGAAGTAACACCACTACAAGTCAGACCAACCTTCTGTACAGTCATACCCAAAAATATTGGCACCCCTGGACTTCTGTCAGATAATCCACCACTTCGCCCAGAAAAATGTTGCAATTACAAATGTTTAGGCATTCTCATGTTGATTTCTTTTGTTTGTATTTGTTTTTGTATTATATGACACTAAAAAAGAAAAAAAGCCAACTCTGACACATTCCACACAAAACTCCAAAAATAGGTTGGACAAAATGATTGGCGCCTTCTCAAAATTGTAAGAAATAATTGCATTCTAAGTTTGTGATGCTTCTATAATTTGTGATTAAACTCACCTGTATTAAATAACAGGTGCTGACAATATAGAAATCACACCGGCAACCAGTTAAAATGGTGAACAATTGACTCAACCTTTCTGTTTTGTGTCTCTGTGTGCCACACAGAGCATGGAAAAGAGAAAGAGTAGCAAAGAATTGTCTGAGGATTTGATAAAAAAAAATTATAGGAAAGCATGGACATTCTGAAGGTTACAAGCCCATCTCCAGAGATTTTAATGTTCCTGTGTCCACTGCCCGCAACATTGTCAAGAAGTTTACAGCCCATGGCACTGTAGCTAATCTCCCTGGATGTGGACGAAACAGAAATATTGATCAAAGAGTTTGCCAAAACTTGCCTGAGGAAGCCAAAATCCTTTTGGGAGAATGTGCTGTGGACAAACAAAACAAAATTGCAGCTTTTTGGTAAAGACCATCATTCTACTGTAAAGAATACAGTCCCTACAGCCAAACATGGTGGGGGTCTCTGTCAGAGGTCATGGGACTTACAGTAGGACAATGACCCAAAGCACTCATCAAAAAGCACCCAGAAATGATTTAAGGTAAAGCACTGTAGAGTACTGAACTGGCCAGCAATGAGTCCAGATCTAAATCCCATAGAGCACCTGTGGAGAGATCTCAAAACAGCAGTTGGCAAAAGAAACCCTTCCAATCTGAGAGACCTGGAGCAGTTGGCAAAAGAAAAGTTGGTCCAAAATTTCAGTAGAGAGATGTAAGAAACTCACTGATGTTACAGGAAGCAGCTGATCTCAGTTATTCTACTATTCTAGTTATGCTACCAAAAATTAAATTGAGAGTGACAGTAATTTTGTCCAGTCTATTTTTGGAGTTTTGCATGGAATGTGTCAGATTTGGCTTTTTGTTTCTCCGCTTTTTTTGCATCATACCAATACAAACAAAAGAAATAAACATAAAAATGCCTAAGCTTTTCAAATTGCAACAATTTTCCGATTCGGCACAGCATCGCTTTAACTGACAATTGCGCGGTCATGCGACGTTGTACCCAAACAAAATTTGCGTCCTTTTTTTCCCACAAATAGAGCTTTCTTTTGGTGGTATTTGATCACCTCTGCGTCATTTCTGATCACCGCTATAAACAAAAAAAGAGCAACAATTTTGCAAAAAAAAAAAAAATACTATTTTTCTTACTTTTTGCTAAAATACAAATCGAAAAAAAATATAAAAAAAAAATTTTTTTCATCGGTTTTGGCCGATTTATATTCTTCCTCATACTTGTGGTAAAAAAAAAACGCAATCTGCGTTTATTGATTGGTTTGCGCAAAAGTTGCCGCGTTTACGAATGAGGAGAATTCATATCTGGGGTTTCTTTTTATTTATTTTTTTACTAGTAATGGCGGCGATCTGCGATTTTTACCGGTACTGCAATATTGAGGCGGACATGTCGGACACTTTTGACACTTTTTTGGGACCAATGACATTTATACAGCGATCAGAAATTTAAATGTCCACTGATTACTGTATAAATGTCATTGGCAGTAAAGGGGTTAACCTGTAAGGGGCAGTGAAGGGGTTAACAGTGTTCCCTAGGCAGGTTCTAACTATGGGGGGGCTGGACTGCTATGGGCATAAGAGATCTAATTGATCCCATTGACAGGGATCAGTAGAGCTTTTACATGCAGCCGCCGTGTTTACATCAGCGGTTCCCCGCTCTTCGGCTCTGGTAGCTCATCGCGGCTCGCCTGCGTACATCGGGTCCGCCCGAGCCGCGGACACACTCCTCTGGAGTGCGGCGCGCGCGCACCCCCTAGCTGCCACTCCGCGGATCGACATTTATTTACGGCGATTCGCGGGACGTGTCCACACTGCCGCAGTAAATATACTGCACGCGGTGTGGAACCGGATATATATTAACATTCATACCTTTTTTTTCCCCAGGTATATTCACTTCAATGACAGCACTGGTAATCTTCACCTCTTCTTCCTCCAGAGGTCTGTGGACCTGTAACTAGTGTTGCCGCTTTCTGCAGCATTCTGGACTATAGGTGTCTGGATTAGAAGTGGTGCCACATCATTGGCTTAGTGAATCTAGGGGGACAATGCCGATCAAGAAACTGGATGGGCATAGCAACTTGTGCCATTTTAATTTTTGATCCCCCTCCAGGGGATCTATATGTAGCACCCCTAGCTGTGTTGCTAGAGTGCTAGGATTTTTGTTTAGTTAGTTTAGGTAAATTCAGGCTTGGCTGCCAGCCAGGCCTGTGTGTTTTTCTGGGTCAGGGTTTGAGTGACTCAGGTAGGGCTGAAAGACACACAGGCAGCATTCTCTGGGACCTCCCCCTACTTCTGGAACTTGCTGAAAATTTCCAGAAGTATGGGCATGGAGGCGGGAGGCCCCCCTCAAATACTTAGAGTCAGCCCAGCAGAGTTCAGGTGGAAGCAGGAGATGGAGTGTTAGGCTGTCAGTGGCCCTTGAGGGTAGCACCCTAGTCTGGGGGGTGACCTCAGGCCTGGGTTCGGGTTCAGAAGGGACCCTCTTCATGACATACAGTGTCGTCTTGACCTGAGGCACGGGAGTAAGTGGAGGACAGCAGGAGAACGCTGCTGGGCAAATCTACAGGGAGGAAGACAGCCAGGTGGGCTGGTGAGTGATACAGTCAGAGAGGACTGAGAGGTATGCCTGGGAGGACTGGATGGAAGCCGCCTGGGATGGATGCAGAGTCAGTCTGGTAGAATTGTGGAGTCTTAGCCAGGAGGGCTAGAGAAAGGGGCAGCTGCAGCCAGGCAGACTGGCAGTGCCTGAAGAAGTGGTGTTGGCATCAGTAGCCACAGGAGAACAGCTGGGCACTAGCACTGTGCTGCATAAACAAGGGGCCTGCGATTCCTGCCTGTAAAGGGTATTTGCTACTGGTCTGACTGAGCCTTCGCATAAGTGATTTAGAGGATGAGAGTCGTCCTCTACAACAGCATGTCAGTGACCTGCAGAAAAACCAGGTGACACCTCTGACAAACTCACGGAAATGGAAGATCGCCTGAGGCGAAACAGCCTCCGCTTTACGGGGTTTCCCCTGGGTTCTGAAGGTAAACACCTGGAAACTTTTATGGAGCAATGGCTGACTTTTACATTTGGCGCCAAAACATTCTCCCCACTTTTCGTCAGAGCGAGCACACAGGGTGCCTTTGAGCCCTCCACCACCGGGGTGCGCCCCCATGCGCCATTCTCATCAAATCGCTTCATTTCCGTGACCGTGAAGCTATCCTCAAGGCTGCAAGGGAGAAGGGTCGCATCTCCTTTAACAGCAATGTAATCACAATATTTCCTGACTTCTCTGCTGCCACTCAGAAACAGAGGATGACCTTTCTATCCATTAAACGGAGGCCCTGGCCACAGATCACCACCTCGCTGAATGGCTTTAATCTTATATGGAACATGGAACTGTTATCTTACAGGATCGATTGCCATATCTGAAGGGTAAAGTTATGTGTCAAGTTATGTTTTTCAATGACTGGTCAGCTGACTAAAAGCAACCTGGCTTCGCAGGGTCATTTTTGAGATCTCTTCCGGCTAGAGACACTACTTACCAATGGAGGTATTACACAACCTATGATGGGCTGACAATCATTACTTATGCTACAGCCATGGGCATACACGGAACTTTAACATTTGACTCCTTCCTTTGTTATCTTACTTAATTCAGACCCCCAATGGTCTGAACTGAGGGACTGAGCCATGCCCACCTCACAATTCAAATGGTACGGTTTAGGTATTAAAGCTCTCAAAGGTTTGGGGATTGAGGGCCGGGTGGGTTAGGGTAGTTTTCCCCACGTTTACTTTTTTTGCTAGTGCTCTTCCAACAAGTCTTTAAGCCTTTGACATATTCTTGTTCAACATCAACACATGGTATTACCTATCCCTTGAGGTCATGCATGGGATGGGTGTAGGTTGCCCATCCTTATGGGCTGGATGCAACACACCACTCCTCTATTAGGGTTATGCTCTCTACTTGATGGTTTGCAATGTGTATCAAAGATTTATAGTACTCCATGTCTAAGTTATGTATAGTCTCTTGGAACATCAGGGGGCTTAACTCTAAAGTCAAACGCCCCCTGATGTTTGAATATTTGGCCCATCACAACCCACGTGTTATCCTACTCCAAGAAACACATCTCCAAGGGTCTAGGGTTATGGCGTTAAAGAGAGCGAAAATAGCATACGCCATTCATTCCACATACTTCCATATTAATAGCGAAAAAACTGCTCAGGTTACCCTTAAGCATACTAAAATAGACTCCGGGGGCTGTTTTGTGATAGTGGTTATAGAAATTTCAGGTAACCCGTATACTATAGTTAATCTTTACATACCATCTCCATTTACAAAAATGCTTTTGAGCGCGAAGGCAGTGCTGGAAATTGTGGAAGGACCCCTCCTTATGGTGGGAGACTTCAACACTGTCCTGAATAATTAGCTCAATAGATTCAATAGCTCTACATCACCCCCCACTCCCCTGTGTTCATATTTGGATAAATTTGACTTAGTAGATGCTTGGAGATGGAAGCATGCGCTGTCCCAGGAGTATTCATGTCACTCAGACACTCATGGTACGTTGTCAAGGATTGATTTATGACTGTTGTCTCACGAGCTGCTTAAGCTGATGGACAAAATCGAATATCTGCCCGGGGCAGTGTACGATCACTCCCCCTTGATGGTGGATTTCACCCTGGGTAGATCAAATTCATTTAGGATATGGCGCATGAGCCTCTTGTGGCTGGCAGATGGGGCGGTCACTGACCAGGGTCTCACAGAGCTGAAATCCTTTCGGACCCTAAACCAACAGAGTGCGCCTATACCAGTGGTCTGGGATGCCTTTAAATCTACCATGCGTGACTCCTTTGCCGCGGCAGTAGGTCAGGCCCGTAAGGCTTCCCAGTCCAGACTGGTGGACGCGGAGCGCGCACCCACTGAATCTGAGGGGGCATACGCCGCCTCGCCTTCCACGGCCTCACGTGCTACCTGGCGTCACAGGGCCAGGGAACTGGATTTAGTATAACTGGAAAGCACTCAAAAGAAAATACTGTACCAAAAAAAGAGAATCTTCAAATTCGGAGATAATAGCCACCTTCTGCCATACTTATCCAGACCAGAATTCCAACCATGTACAATCCCTAGAATTAAAACCTCTACCGGTTTGATAGTAGAACAAAACAAAGTTATAGTAAAGGCTTTTGTGAACTTTTACTCTACCCTTTATACCACCAAAGCTCACTATACCATAGTGGAATTGGATGACTACTTATCGAGTATATCATTGCCCAAGCTGTCACAAACCCAGGCCGCCCTTTTAGATGCACCCCTAACAACTGAGGAAATAGGAAAGGCCATACACTCTTTCACACGCATTAAAACTCCCGGCCTAGACGGCTTCCCCGTCGAATGGTATATACAATACCAAGAAATCCTGATCCCACACTTGCGCCGGGTATTCACTCATGCTATGGAAGGGGGTCAATTACCACCTTCAATGTCAGAGGCTCTGATTGTTCTTATTCCAAAGCCCCAGAAGGACCATTTAGTTTGTGAGTCCTATTGACCCATATCCTTGATAAATTCTGACGTTAAGATTCTGGCAAAGGTTCTTGCCAGAAGACCTAACGGCGTTATCCCAGACATCATAGGAGGGGACCAGACCGGGTTTATCCCAGGTGGTGCCACTTTGATAAACATACGAAGGCTTTTCACCAACATGAAAACTCAACATGACCACATGGGATCCAGAGCTGTTTTGGCTTTGGATACACATAAGGCCTTTGACTCGGTTGAGTTGTAGAGTTGTTGGCAAAATTCAGGTTTGGGGACACCTTTCTTAGATGGGTTCAGCTTTTGTACTACAAACCCCCAGCTAGAATACAAGTAAACAATACAGTCTCTGACTCCTTCCCCATTATGCGGGGCACTAGGCAAGGTTGCTTACTATCGCCACTGCTTTTTGCACTGGCGATAGAACCCTTGGGAGCCAGAATTAGAGCCAGCAACTTAGTTAAGGGTTTGGTGATAGGGGTTTAGAAGAGACGGTGTCCCCTTACGCGGACAACATGCTGGTTTATCTAGCTGATCCGCAATCCTCTCTCCCTACTTTACTACCTATTATCACAGAGTTTGGCCATTACTCAGAATTCCAGGTCAGCTGGGAAAAGTCACTCATGTTTATGCTGGACCAGGACTCCACAATTACACTCCCTCCCTCATACCCTTTAAAAATAGTCCAAAGCTTCAGATATTTAGGTGTTATAGTCCTACAACCCGTCTCCCGATATGTTGAGAATAATCTGGACCCCCTCATTGTGAGACTTAGGAAAACCCTGAAAATTTGGCTAAATCTCCCACTAACACTGCTGGGTAGAATTGATATTTTTAAAATGATTTTTTGCCACGCTTCATTTATATTCTGAATAATTCCCCAGTTTACATTCCCAAAAGCAAATTTAGAGAGATTGACTCAGTTATTAACAACTTTAACTGGGGGGGGGGGGCCAATCCGTGTAGCCAAAGACACGCTCCAACTCCCGGTAGCGGAGGGAGGCCCTGCACTTTCGAACCTTCATACTACATTGCCTCTAAACTGGCACATGCGCAATGGTGGTTCTATCCGGAGTCTACTAATGCAGCCACTGCGCTGGGGGCAGCAATTCTTATGTCCTTCAAATCACTCCAAAATCAAATCAATCAACAAACCACGAGAGGCAGGGAAGGTACTAAAATATTGCAAATGACGATACGAATATTTAAAATATCAAAACTTCTCCCCATCAGGACAACATATTCTCACCTAATGCCCCTCTTTGGGGTAACCCTTGTCTACCCGAATTTTACCATAGGAAAGATGGGGCATATTGGTTTTCCCACCTATTTCATGCCAATACAATCAAATCTTTTGAAGAGAGTCGCAGCGAGTTCAATCTCCCCCCACGGCCTACTTTAAATACCTTCAACTTAGACACACTGCTGCAGCTCAATTTGGTATGGAGAAATATCACACTGCAAGTTTCCCTGTTAGAACACCTTCTCGAAGACCCCATCTCACTCGAAACTAATTTCCACTTACTATTTCTCTACTGCACTCCACTACTAGTAGGTTAGAGCAAACAGAACTCAAATGGCGCTATGATATTCCAGAACTAAGGGAAGAAATATGGCAGGAAATTCTACCAGTACAGGTCACAACGGTTATTTCCTCCAGGGATAAAGTCATACAAACCTAATTTCTTGATAGATTCTACTATACTCCATGCCTCCTTTTCAGAATGCATAGAATATCATCCGCAGAGTGCACTAAATGCTTGTTACATGAAGGTACATTCTTCCATATGTTCTGGGAGTGGCCCCCTATTAGAGCTTTTTGGTCTGAGGTTACACAATTGCCTAATATTTGCAACCCTCTAAGATGTCTATTAGGATATATACATGATGATTCTATCTCCAAAAATACTCTATTTTTACATACTGTATTGTTTTACGCGAAGAAATCCATAGCCTTGCAGTGGAAGTCAGCGACTCCTCCATCTATAAATCTATGGCTTTCCGCTGTATAAGCTGACCTACGAAGCTAGAGGATGTCCTCGTAAATTTCCAAAAATTTGGGACCCCTGGTTAGGGTCGGCTCGCATGATTCCTCCTGAGAACTAGCCTACATCCGGGACAGTATCTGCACAAACATCTTACCAATCGTTGTTATTATAACCTAATACATGAAAAACAGAAATTATTATATCTAAATATAAACGTGTATTTCTTGAAGGAATAACAGTATATATTCTTTTTTTTGCTGGATGTCAGATGTTAGGACAAACTGCGGTTTACATTATGAGACTTGAGCACTATAGGTTTTATCTCCATTTTATTCTTGTCCTCTGTAATTGAAATTTTGCACAATAAAGTTACCCTTTAAAAAAAAAATAAAAAAATAATAAAGATTTGTGCTGGAGCTAGAGAAGTATACATACGGACTGTATATACAGTATTTGAGTCCTTGAAGAGTTCTACTACTTTGATTAAGTGGGCATCCCATAATATCCCTATCCATAAAATTTAAAAACAAAGCACTGGACTGTTCTTATGACTCAAGTGTGCTGTGAAGATGCGCTGTGCCTGGCTGTGCAGGGTGATCCCTTTCTACTTGTGGCTCCTTAGGGGGTGCTAAACACATTTTGGGCGCTTTTGCCTAAACTGGAACTGGGCTTTAAAGAGTATTCATGCAACTAGAGAATACCCACTTAAGCTATGGCTGCTTTGATGCCTGGAATAACACTTAATAACCTTCACCAGTGATAGCTTTAGACCTTCTTATGCCTGGCTTCAGACATGCCTTTAAATAAAAATACCTTGGGGTGTTTACCGCCAAAAATGCCTCTAATGAAATATGTTTGCAAAATGTGGTTATTTTGTGACAGTTTCTCCTCTCCTGGCACTTCAGGGCCTCAAGAATTTAAATAGGTAGTCAGGGAATCAGATGCATTATTTATGCCCCTTGAAAGCCTGAAGGTGCTCCTTGAATTTTGGGCTTCTCTGTGCATCTAGGCCACAAAAAACTGGTATTCCCATACTCAGGAGACATAGAAGAATGTGTCGGATGTAATTGTAAGTATGCTTATGCTGTGTGTGAGAAAAAACTTAAATGACAACTAAAATTACTTGGAGTGTCTACTTTCCAATAATGGGTCATTTTGGGGTTAACTGCTTCAGCCCCAGATGATTTGCCCCCTTAAAGACCAGGCCATTTTTTGCGATACAGCAATGCGTTACTTTAACTGACAATTGCGCGGTCCTGTGATGCTGTACCTAAACAAAATTGATATCTTTTATTCCCCACAAATAGAGCTATCTTTTGGTGGTATTTGATCACCTCTGTGGTTTTTATTTTTTGTGCTATAAACAAAAAAGAGCGACAATTTTGAAAAAAAAGCAATATTTTTACTTTTTGCTATAATAAATATTTAAAAAAAAAAATCCAAAAAAAAAAAAGTCCAATATGTATTCTTCTACATATTTTTGGTAAAAAAAAAAAAACAAAAAAAAAATGCAATAAGCGTATATTGATTGGTTTACGCAAGAGTTATAGCGTCTACAAAATAGGGGATATATTTGTGGCATTTTTATTATTTTTTTTTTTTTTTTTACTAGTAATGGCGGCGATCAGCAATTTTTAGTGGGCCTGCGACATTGTGATGGACAGATCAGACACTTTTGACACTTTTTTGGGACCAATGACATTTATACAGCGATCAGAGCTAAAAATAGCCACTGGTTACAGCATAAATATCACTGGCAAAGAAGGGGTTAACACTAGGGCACGATCAAGGGGTTAAATGTGTCCTAGGGAGTTGTTTCTAACTGTGGGGGGAGTGTACTGACAGGGAGTAGATAGAGATTGCTGGTCTTGATTACTAGGAAATGTAGATCTCTCTCCACTTCACTGACAGAACGGGGATCAGTTGGTTTACAGTGACAGATCCCTGTTCTGTCTCTCTCAGGAGCGATCGCGGGTCGCCGGCGGACATCGCGGGCTTCGGCCAGCGATGTTGGCTCCGGAGTCACGCCACGGATGCGCACGCCCCCTATAGCCCTTAAAGCGGCCGCCGTACAGCTAGAGTGATTTGCGCATGGGAGCCAACCCGCTGCCATATAACGACGGTGGCTGGTCGGCAAGTAGTTAAAATAATGATATGATATAAAATTCATTTGGGTGCAGTTTTGCATGACCAAATAATTGTTAGTCAAAGTATGCTCAAAACCAACAATTTGCCTGAATATAAACGGGATTTAACATGCTGGTTTTCGGGTAGTTGAAGACCGAGCAAAAATAATCTCTAGTTTTGAAAAAATTCCATGTAGGTTAACCACTCCAATACTGTGCACATTCCGGCATTCCTCTCCTACATGTAAACATCATTTTCTTGCTAGAAAATTACTCAGAATTTCCACACATTTTAATAAATATATATATATATATATATATATATATATATATATATATATATATATATATATATATATATATATAAAACCACTTCAATACTATGCACTTAGAACCCTTTACTACCAGACCAATTTTCAGTTTTCAGTGCTGTTGCGCTTTGAATGACAATTGCGCGGTCGTGCGACGCTGTACCCAAACAAAGTTTTTATCATTTTGTTCCCACAAATAGAGCTTTCTTTTGGTGGTATTTGATCACCCCTGCGGTTTTTATTTTTTGCGCTACAAATAAAAAAAGACCGAAAATTTTGAAAAAAAAAAACATTCTCTATTTTTGTCACAAAACTTTGTAAAGAAGTAAATTTTCTCCATCACTGGTGGGCACTGATGAGGCTACACTGACGGGCAGAGTAGTAGTCACGGTGGAGTAGTCACGGCGGAGTAGTCACGGTTAGTCATGACGGTGTAGTCACGGGCAGTCACATCGGAGTAGTCACGGGTGGTCACTACCTCTTTTAAATGAAGAAA
>BLSH010054919.1:312798-324629 GCA_018402905.1 Glandirana rugosa | reverse complement strand
TGTTCACGCCGTGGGCCGACCCACCCCGCTGGGACAAACTGGGGCGGGGAAAAAGCCTAAGTAATGGCCGTAAAAAAAAGAAAGCCGTTAAACTGTTTTTACGGTAAAAGCCAGCTTTACAAAGCCGGCCGCTTTAAAGCCACTTAGGGATTATTTTATTTTTTTTTTTATATATATATATAGGTGAAGGGCTGGCGGCATACGTCTTACTGCCGGCCCTTCACCGACTCAATAGGACTGACCTGCAGTATACTGTAGGAGTCCACTGTGACCAGCCGTGATTGGTCACGGCTGGTCACATGGTAAAGTGCTTCGGATCCAAGCACTTTACCGAGATCGGCATTGCGGGGGGTCAGACTGACCCCCCACACCACGATCGCCGCGATGCGCGCCCCCCCCCCCCGGGCGCGCGGCGGCTTGTTATCCTGAGGATGTCATATGACGTCCAGTCAGGATAACTCAGCCACTTCCCGGCCGTCATTCTGCATACGGCGGTCGGGAAGTGGATATATATATATATTTTTTTTTTTATTTTATTAGGGATTCACCGAAATTTCGCCGGCCGAAACATTTCGACCGAAAATGGCATTTTTGTCAAATTGCCGAAAGAAAAAAAATGCCGGTAATGAATCCGAAAAAGGGGCGGGGTCAAACAGGGTCGCCCCACCCAGCCGGGTGCCGCACTTGTATCATCCTGAGTTCTCCCCTCCCTTCTCACGATCTCATGTTGTGTCACGGAGCTGGATTAAATCACTGGGCAGCTCTGTAACAATGTCTCGCCTCCTAGGCAGCCTCTGGACATTGTTACAGAGCTGCCTGGCGATTTAATGCAGCTCGTGACACAGCGCGAGATGCTAGCAGGTACAGACATTCAGGGCTGATCCTGAACACCAGAGGCTGGGAGAGAGGGGGCGGGGGAAGCATCTGAAAACATGCCGTGCTGAAATTAGATGCCGGTCACCAGAAAACCCATCCACTTGATCCTCTCCTCCCCCTCCGATGGCTGCTCTGTCCTCTGCTGTGTGTGTCACTGTGTGCAGGTGACTCCTTGCACATCACCTCCAGCATGTACTCCACACACATCCCCTCTGCCACCCCTCTCTGCTGGCCTGTGAAAAAATGAAAGCAGCCAAACTGATATACTGCTCAGCATTACACTCAATCTCTCTCTCTTTCTCTCTCTCAGTCTCTCCCTCTCTCTCCTACTCATTCTCTCTCTGTCTCTCATTCTGTCTCCCTCTCTCTCTCTGTCTCTCCCTCTCTCTCCTGTGCTATGTGTGCAGTCTCTGACCGTCTCCTGTGCTATGTGTGCAGTCTCTGACCATCTCCTGTAGTACGCCTGTAGTCTCTGACCATCTCCTGTGCTATGTGTGCAGTCTCTGACCATCTCCTGTGCTATGTGTGCAGTCTGACCGTCTCCTGTATCATGTCTGCTAGAGGTGCACCAAGTGAAAAATTTGCCAATACTATTAGCAATGTGCTGAAGTATAAGTAAGACTGCAGACATGATACAAGAGATGGTCACAAAAAGCAGACTGCATTTTTTTTTAGCTTTTCTTGCACTAAAAGTGCCAATAATGGCCAACAAATTCATATTAATTTAAACTGATAATATTACTCAAAAATGGAATATAATACAACTATATATAAAAAATATTATTATTTTTTAAAAACTTTCATTTTCGGTATCGGTTTTCAGCCTAGTGCATCCTAAATTTTCGGTATCGGTTTCGGCACCAAAATTTCTATTCGGTGCACCACTAATATATATATATATATATATATATATATATATATTATAAAATGTATTTTTAGCAGAGACCCAAGGGCATAAAATGGCAACTTTTTATGTCACACAGTATTTGCGCAGCAATTTTGGAATGCTATTTTTTTGGAAAAAAAAAAAATTTATGAATAAAAAAAAAAAAAAAAAAAAAAAAAAAAAAAAAAAAAAAAAAAACAGTATAGGTAACCCAATTCCTTTGCATAATGTGACAGATGATGTTACGCCGAGTAAACAGATACCTCACATGTCACGCTTTAAAATTGCGCACACTCGTGGAATGGTGCCAAACTTCGGTACTTAAAGTGTTACTAAACCCAGTAATATGAAAATAGTTCATCTTTACATGCCCACATGTGTGATGTCAGTATCATGGGACCTGAACAGTTCAACTGAAACAGGAAATGCAATCTCCAGCATAAGAGATCAAACTGAGCACGTGCAGCCTTTCAACCCTGCTGTGTATTATATAGACTTGTACATATAGACCCTACAGGAGGGGAAGTGTCTATGCATACAGGATAAAATAGCCCTTTTACACAATGCTGAGGATTAACCCCTTAAGTTCAACAGTGAGTGTAACAAGCATGCTATGCTGCATATACAGACTGATTTTACTGTTGTGGGTTTAGTAACACATTAAAAATCTCCATAGGCGATGCTTTACATTTTTTCACAGGTTACCTTAGAGGTCCATCTTGGCCGAGAATTACTGCTCTTGCTTGAACGCTCGCGGGGATACCTCACATGTGTGGTTTGAACGTTGTTTACATATGCGTTCGCTTCTGCATGCGAGCACGCGGGGACGGAGGCACTTTACTTTTTTTTTATTATTGTTTATTTTACTTTTTTTATTTTTACACTTTGCCTTTAATATTTTTTTTTTTTATCACTTTTATTCCTTTTACAAGGAATGTAAACATCTTAAATTTTCAAAAGACGCTTCTCTCCTCTCCGTGGCGCCAGCATTGCAAGTGTGGGTACCCGGCTGCGACAGATTGCAGCTTCACAGCTGGAGGCACACTGCGCATGCTCGAGTCGTGCAGCTCCTCCACATTGGTCGGGCAATCTTCTGGGACCTGGGACCCAGAAAAGTGCAAGGAGGGAGAGGAGAACTAGGTGGCTCCAGCAGAAGTGGGAGCAGGTACCTGTCAAAACTAGGTACCTGTGCCCCCCCCCACCCCCACCCAAAAAATGACATGCCAAATGAGGCATATTTGGGGGGAGGAGTGGTCAAAGCGGAACTTCCCCTTTTGGGTGGAGCTCCGCTTTATAGGTGTGGCGTAGACATAACACATATGGTAGACAGCAGATTTACAGTATACCTAGTGAAACGGTAGTTAGGTTTTAAGTGGAGATGCTTGAGCAAAATTAGGAAGCAAAAGGTAGTTAAAAACGTTACTAATCGAATATACAGTGTGTGTAAAATTCCAGACCTTACAATAATGAATTACAGTGCATCTCATATACCAAGCAAGCTAGGAAACCGGTCCCAAGCAAAAATAGTTCAGTACCACCAGTATAATTACAGCATAACAAAGTGACAGTTTATTATTAACATGCAAGCAGATTACCTTCTTCTGCATGACTTCCCTCCTCGGCTGCAATTCCAAGGCCGGATATAGTTTTGCTATGGGGCGCAATCCATTCTTTTTTGGAATGAAGCGTAATGTGGATACCAGGCAATGTTGTTTCTTTTGTCGCATGCTCACTATTTCATCAGGTGACATTGAATGCAACTTTACATTTGTCAAATGTTTCCTTTTTGAAATTAAAATAAAGTTTAAAAGTTATATTGGGTATATACAAACACACAAATGCTGTATCAATTTCAGATCACATAAAACCCGTACTGTAGGAATTTCAGACTTGCACGTTTTAGGACTGCTAAAGATTAATTATTTTATGTAACAAACTGCAAACAAGCTGTGTATATTCTCCCTATGGCTTTCTCCTCCAGTACTCCCTAGATTACAGGAAACTTCTTGCCAATATAGGAGAAATTATTATTTTGACATAGCTCCCAACTATCTCATTTTGTCCAACACTTAATTCAATTCTCAAGGAATACCTACATGAAGCTTCGGAAGAGGAAGTTGTAAGCTGGACTCCGCCTACGAAAATACTTGGTCCAAAAGGATGGGATAAGTTTTCAGAAAAAATGTTTGGACCAGAGTGACTTTGCGTCATTTATTTTTTTTATTAACCACTTCCCAACCGCGTTAACGGTTATAAGCAGTGACAGTGTGGCTCTGTGCTGCGAATCGCAGCTTATAGTCATGACTCGTGGGCACAACGACTAGGTGCCCACCGCAGGGTCAGGCGGACTCGATGTCTGCCGGCGACCTGCGATGGCCTGTGACAGAGCCAGAACGGGGAACCGCCAATGTAAACACTGCGGTTCCCCGTTCTGACAGGCGGCATGTCAGAGATCTACTGATCCCTGTACTCGGCAGCCCAGCCCCCATACAGTTAGAACACCCACAGGTAACACAGTTAACCCCTTCACTGCCCCCTGCAGGTTAACGCCTTCCCTGCCATTGACATTTATACAGTAAATAAGTGGATATGTAAATTTCTGCTCGCTGTATAAATGTCATTGGTCCCAAAATAGTGTCAAAAATGACCGACATGTCCGCCCCAATATCACAGTCCTGATAAAAATCGCAGATAGCCGCTATTACTAGTAAGAAAACATTTTTTTTAAAACGCCAGAAATTAATTCTTGTGGTTTGTAAAGGCGGCAACTTTTGCGCAAACCAATTAATAAATGCCAATTGTGATTTTTATTTACCAAAAATAAGAGGAAGAATATATATCGGCCAAAACCAATGAATACATTTTCTGTGCTCTGATCCTAAGGTGGAAAATCCTTCCGGTCCTTAAGTGGTTAAAAAGGTATCAACAGAGAACAGAGCAATACAGCACTTTATTACAGGTGGCCCATGTATGCTCTACAGAAACATGAGTATTGTAGTACAGTTATTATGACTAAGTAAGGATCAAATAAAGTTTTGCTTTTGATAGTCATTTAACCACTTGCTGACCACCCGCCACAGCGTGACGGCGGCAAGATGGCTCGTCATCACGAAACCGCGTCACCTGACGGTGGCCGCGATAACTAGCATTGCATGCGTGCGCCGCCAGAGGCGCGCTCGCACGCTCACTGAGTCTGGGGGGAGCTTGGTGGCCCCCCCCCTGCACTGAAAGAACGGAGGTCCGTGTATGTAAACACGGATCTCCGTTCTCATAGAGGGGGAAGGGCTGTGATCACAGGCTTCCTGTATATGGAAGCCGTGATCACTCCCCTCCCCCTGCCAGTCCAGCACCAATACAGTTAGAACACAGTGAGGAACACAGTTAACCCTTAGAGCACCCCCTGCAAGTTAACCCCTTCACTGCTAATGGCATTTACACAGTAATCAGTGCATTTTTATAGCACTGATCGCTGTATAAATGCCAATGGTCCCAAAAAAGTGTCAAAATGGTCCGACATGTCCGAAATATCGCAGCACCGCTAAAAATCGCAGATCGTCGCCATTACTAATTAAAGGATAAAGAAAAACCCCAGAAATGAAGTATCATCCGTAAACACGGCAAATTTTGCGCATACCAATCAAACGCAGATTGCGATTTTTTTAACCGAAAATATGAGGAAGAATATAAATCGACCAAAAAAAATGTTTTTATTTAATTTTTTGGGATTTGTATTTTAGCAAAAAATAAGAAAAACAGTTTTTTTTGCAAAATTGTTGCTCTTTTTTTGTTTATAGCAGCAATCAGAAATGACGCAGAGGGGATCAAATACCACCAAAAGAAAGCTCTATTTGTGTGGAAAAAAGGACGCAAATTTTTTTTGGGTACAATGTAGCACGACCTCGCAATTGTCAGTTAAAGCGACGAAGTGCCGAATCGCAAAAAGTGTTCTCGTCCTAAAGTGTGAAATCCTTCCGGGGCTGAAGTGGTTAATAATGTAAAGGATTCAGAACCTGCCAAAGAAATGGCAGATGATGACTGTGCAGTAGGACATAACAAAAATGTTACTGTAATAAAAGGAAGCAAATACTGTAGGCCAGGGTTATTTGGAAAAGAGATTTAAAGTTTATCCAATTTTCTTGCATTGGGTTGGTGTATGTTTATTATATTCATTTTTTATCTAGCGATAAGACTGATTCTTTTTTAGCATCTATGCGGAGGGAGGCCCAATATGAATGTGAATGCAGGCTGCTTTTGCAGCAAGTTAAATTAGCCTGTGTTTTTCAGCCTATTGACTATCCAAAGGTAGGACCAAGTTAGACTGACGAGGTAAAAAAAAAAAAAAAAAAGAGGACATTTTATGTTATCTAGTACCAAAGATTGGGCACAACCAGCAAAAGTCAGCTGATGTGTGGTGAAGTCTCTGTTTACAATCACCAAAAAAGTAAATGTAGAAAAGAGAATCCTACATCTCCTGAAGATTTTAGATCCAATTTTAAGTGGTTCTAAAGTCAAAACAATTTTTACCTTAATGCATTCCTTGCATGAAGGTAACAAAAATGCCCCATTACCTGTTCTATCCACCCCAGCCCTAAACAATTCCCTGATTCCTGTCACCACTCCAGCTCTGTTTTGGCTGCAGTACTGCTCCTCTCACTTCCTGCTCTTACAGGAGACATTAAGAGTAGTAGGAGCCAGTTGCTGTCAGTCTAACTTGGGTGAGGTGGTAGAGGGGGCATGGATTACCAGTGCTGTGTGTGTATGGATGCACAGAGCCCAGCTTGGGAGTGCAACCACATGGGTGCCTCCATAGGACTTGGTATACTAAGGAGGCACTCTGAGGAGGGAGGAGCGAACAACCTCAGTGGAAGACTGTCAGAGGATGTAAGGGACTGCTCTGTGCCATATCGGACAGGTTCAGAACATGAAGTAGTGCCCAAGAGAGGATCAAGTCTGCATCCCTTAGAGCAGCATGATTTCTGGTGCCTCCTTGATGACTGATGTAGGTCACGGCCATGGCACTGTCCAACTATATTCTAATGTTGATTGGAAGGCAACTTGTTCCAATAAGCAAATCCCCAGTACCGAGGTGGTGTTCAGTACTTCTTCCCAGCCAGACCGCCTGAAAACAATTGTGAGAACGCTCTACAACTGTGTAGAAAAGGGTTTTCCTAATACCAGCACTGGAATGCAAAGTACAAAGTCAGGGATCATCTGCCATTGGGGTTCAGAGATGACCTCTGCAGGTTGAGGATTAAACTGAAGCTCTGCATAAACTGTACAGTTCATTGGATGTTGGATGACAGCAACAGGAAGCACTGATCCTTTAAAGGGAGATTCTGCAGGTGACCCATAATGTGGATCCCTTAAGAACAGAGCAGAGCTAAAACTGGGGCAAGCACCTTGATGAAGACTCCAGAGGCAGTGGTTGGGCCAAAAGGAAGGGGGGGGGTCAAACCCCTAGTGCTGACTGCTAACCAGGAAACACAGAGAGCACTGAGGAGGCATAACTATAGGAATGTGCAGGTAGGGATCATGGATTTCTATTGGGGCCAGAAAATCTCCCAGAAAGAGGGAGACAATGACTTACCTGGTATTTTCCAAGGAAAACTTATGAACGAGTATGAACGTAGGATGTTTTGCATGTTCAGATTCAGAATGGGACATCAATTTGTGCTCAGTTTTGGAACCGAACAGAGGTTCAAGCAGTGCCCTTAAAAGCTTTTTCCTGGTACACTGATAATAACTTGCTAGGTTTAAAGAGGTTTGGCGGCCAAAACCAGATCCATCGGCTGTAATGTGGAAGGAGATCAGTTGGACAATATAAAGCAAGGAAAGGAGGAGGTAGAGTGCGTAACTCCACTTTATAGCTTCTGGAAACAATTATGTGGACCCAGACATCTGAGATGTCCTGGGACCAGAAAGAGAGACAAGACAATGGGACATCCTCCCACTTTGAGAAATGGGGCTGCACTCTTGGCTAGCTTGGAAGTACATGTCTCCTTGCCAAATAATGTCCCTGTTTTAGATTTAGCATTGGAAGACGGGGAAAGATAGAAGGAACACTTCCTAACTTCAGAAGTAGTAGACCTAATGGTAGAGGCACATGCCTTTTTCTTCCTGGGGAAAGAACTCTTAGCCCCATTACCTCCTTGATATACAGTACATGTCCACCTAGTGGTAGAGGAGTGAGCCTTATTCTCTTGGGGAGAGTACTTTCATCTTCCCAGAACATTCCACACTCTACCTCCTCCCCACTTCATGCTTTCCAACTTGTCTCCTTCCACATTATGGTGGATAAATCTGCTTTTGGCTACCCAACAGCTTTAGAATCAAAAGGTAAAGGTTCAAGGCAAATCTTTAAGGGGGGTTTAGCTGACCAGCATTTAAGCCAGAGAATCCTGTGCATGTGTACAGATAGAAGACTCATCCTAGATATTTGGCAATGTGTGCCCGCCAAGCCATTGAGGCAGTAGCACAAGGCTGAAAGAAAAAGTTTCAGCGGAGTATGAAAAGAGGAATCTGTAAAATAACCCATTGATTATGCAATTTTCTTTCCTTCCACCACAAGTGGAAGGAAAGAAAATTGCTTGATTCCCCCATCAACAAAGTGGGTGTTGATGGGGGAGAATCTCTCCCACAGCGCTATTGTGTTGTGCATGCCGGGAGCCTTCCATGCCAGCAGAACACAATGATCACTGCTGGTGGCTGTGGGAGAGGTGTGGTCAGGGTGCTCCGGTGTCCAGATGGCAGGGCTGGTAGGCAGGTGGTGTCCTTAGGGCAGCTCTTGGGCAGAAGCAGCTCTGTAAATCAAAAGAGGTAGAAGATAAGGCGCCTCTAAGCGTAATATCTAAAAGATTTATTGGTGCGCACATGGTTAAAAACACTTACAGTGTGGGAGATCAAACATGCATAAGATCTAGTATAGTGTGGATACACATTCTTCCATCTGAGTGGAGCAGTTCATTCCTGAAGGATAAGAACACAAAGAAAGCCTCTAAGTGCAGCAGTGGGTGGCCAGTGCTGGCGCACAGGGGGTTAACACTTACAGGATAGTTGTAGGGTACAAGCGTGTACTGTAGTCTCAGGTCTCTGGTAGTTCCTCAAGCCTGTGGAAGGTGGATGGAGCCGGCCCGCAGCTGTCATCTGTGATCCAATGGCGTGCTGGTGTGTGGGGAGCGGGAGGAGACTTCCTGGTGTCTGTTCCCACTGGAACGCACAGGGCTAGGCACGTCTAAGCTGGTGGTGGGCGGTTACATGTTTCGGAGCCTGCGCAGCTCCTTCCTCAGACCGACGTCTACAGGGATGATTGCAGCTTATGAGAGGCAGGAGTAAGGGGAGGGACGAGTGTACTGGGACGGGCGGTGTTGATTATACAGCACAGATGTGCAGATATCGTAGAAGTAAATGTGCGGGCAGAGAACAGAAGCGGGGGAGGGGAACAGTGAACTGAGGTCCTGAATATTTCTAAGGAGAGGGAAAGGCTCAAGTAATGGTAAAAAGTGGATATGGGAGCTGTACACGGGGGGGTTGCTATTATGGGGGGCCATATCAGTATGGCGTTTGGGCTGGCAACGGAAAGGGATATGAAGAAGTATGGGAGTAGAGTGAATAAAGGGATGAGTAAGAGGGATAAATGGGTGAGTAGATCCTGGATAAGGTGTATGTGACTATGACCGTACAGATCGGTATGTGAGCAAGAGCAATGCCTAGCAAGTGGTGTATGTAGTATATATATGAGTGTACTGGTGTGACTATGGCCACACAGATCAGTGTGTGGACCAGAAGAACAACGCCCAGCAGCCAGTGCAAGCAGTAAATATTAGTGAGCAGATGTGGCTAGGGCTGTACAGATCAGTATATGGGCTAAAGCAACGTATGGCATGTAGTATGAGTATAATATATGGGTCAAATGATGTGACATGATGTGACAGGGACCGTACAGGTGGGTATGTTGGCTGGAGTAATGATGCATACAAGAGGGGGGAGGGGGGTGGGAAGAAGGGGGGGGGGGTGGTGTGTGGTATATAGCATGTTATGGACAATGAGGGCCCTGTCCTGAGGGTTAAAAGGATGGTATTGATGTCTAAACCTTCATTCATTCCGCCTGGCGACAGAACGTCCAGGGCATAGACCCAGTAGGTTTGTGGCATAGCCGCTGGAATATTTGCGCATAGGGCAGGCTCGCAGGGATGGACTTAATGACCCAAACCCTGAGGCCCTGAGCGGATTGTTCATGATGGTCTTTGAAGTGTCGGGAGACGCTGTAGTCGTCTTTTCTGGCTTCAATGGCGCGGTGGTGCTGGCCTATCCGTTTGCGTAGGGGGCATATGGTTCTTCCTACATAGTGTAAGCCGCAAGGGCAAGAAAGGCAGTATACCACATATTCTGTAGAGCACCTGTAAAACTCCTTAAAGGTATACATTTTTCCTTTAATGGAAATTCTTTTTGCCCATGGTGGATGAATTGGCATGTGAGGCAGAGGGGATTCCGACATTGGTACATTCCAACTGTGTATTAGAATTTCAATGATGGTGTTGCATCTTTTTTGTTTTTCAGTTTGCTGGGTGCAATCTTCCCTCTGATGTTTGGGGCTTTCCTGTATGAGAACCGGGGGTGAGGTGGTATAGTGCCCTTCAGAAGAGGGTCTTGTAATAGTAGGGGCCAGTGTTTCCGTATGATGTGTTCCATCTGTCTGTGCTTGATATGGAACTGAGTGGTGAACCGGAGAACATTGGATTTGTTATTGGTTCAGGAAATAGGTGTGTCCTCTTTTTCGTATGTAGCATATGCTTGGTCAACAAGGGTTTGTGGATAGCCCTTTTCCTGGAATTTTTGCTTGAGGATCTCACTGAGTTTGGAGGCGACAGAACTGACTCTTGGGTATGTTGTTTAGCCAACGAGGGTGGTGGCAGTTTTTGTAGTGTAAAAAGGAGTTGCTGCATTTGGTTTGTAATAATTTTTGGCGTGAATGGTGCCCTGTTCATGGTATAGGTCAAGATCCAGAAATGCTAGATGGTCTTTGCCTTGAACGGAGGTGAAGGTAAGGCCCATGTTGTTGTTACAGTGAGTAACGAAATGTGGTATATTGTTGGTGTCACCGTCCCAGATGATGATGACATCAATGTAGTGACCATAAAAGATGATTTGGGAGGCAAATGGATTGCGATTCCAGATGTGTTTTAACTCCCAGAGGCCCATGGTCAGGTTGGCGTAGGAGGGTGTGAAGTTGGTTCCCATGGCTGTGCCATTGATTTGCAGGTAGTATTTATCTTGGAATTGGAAGTAGTTGTGAGTTAGACAGAAATGGATGACTTTCAGAAGAAATTGGATTTGGTTAGCATGTAGAGATGAGTCATCTGTCAGAAAACGTTCAATAGCTTGTAAACCAACTGTGTGGAATGGAGGTGTATAGAGACTGGACATCCAGGGACAGCCAGGAGTATGTGGATTCCCATCTGTATGGTTCAAGTTCTTCTAGTAGGTGGATACCATCCTTGATATATGATTGGAAATTGTGAATGAGTGGTTGCAAGTGGTCCACGTATTGAGAAAAGCCGCTGGTAATGCTGTTCATGGAGGCTATGATGGGTCTTCCTGGAGGGTTGGTACTGCATTTGTGTATTTTGGATAAATGGTAGAAATACGGTGTGTGATGGAACTGTTTTACTAAAAAGGATGCTTCATGTTTGGTTATAACTTTGTCTAGTAGGGCTTGTTCTGTTAGGGCTGTAGCTTTTGATGTAAAATCTGCTAAGGGATCATGGGGCAATTTGGTATAGGTGAGTTTGTCGTTCAGTAATCTGTTGGCTTCCTTGGTATAATCCTTTTTATCTTGTAAAACGATGCCACCGCCTTTGTGGGCAGATTTAATCATGATTTTTTACGTTGGATTTAAGAGTGTTTAGGGCTAACTTCTCGGATTTGGTGAGGTTGTGGTATTGTTGGAGAGGTGCATCTTTCTGACACAGGGTGAGCAACTCGGAGCAGACAATGCGGTAGAAGGTGTCTAGGCATGGGCCTTTGTATTGTGTTGGATAGAAGGTGGATGGTGGACGGAGAGTGGTGTGTT
>BLSH010054919.1:260100-286024 GCA_018402905.1 Glandirana rugosa | reverse complement strand
CGCGGCCGAAAAGAGAGGAGAGGCGTGGCTAGCCACGTCACACTCTCCTCTCTCCCCCCTCTCTCCTGCACGACGTCGCGACACCCGTTCTCTCTCCTCTCACACTGCACCGATCGGTGCGGAGAGGAGAGAAAAGCCGGCGCTTTCGCCGGCTTGTTTACATGTGATCACGCCGTCATTTGACGGCACGATCACGTGGTGAAAGGCCGCTCACAGCGGCCATTCACCATGATCCGTGATCAGTCGGGTCCCCCGGACCCGACGGTCACGGATGTAACCGTGTGCGCGCCCCAGGGGGCGCGCGGGAAGCGCGATTCTGGGAGGACATCAATAGACGTCCTCCCAGAATTAAGCAACCGCTCTGTAGACGTCAATTGTCTATAGGGCGGTTAAGTGGTTAATAAACCTTTTGGGATTCATACATGGAATATATTTTTCTTATTTTACCCTGCCTCTGTTCCAGCGCACCCTCCATGATTTTTATTTCAAAGTATTTCAAAAACTGCTGATCTACTGGGATTTGCACGCACAATTATCTCTAGGGCTTACAGAGAATAGTCAGAAACAGAGAAAATATCCAGTGAGTGACTGTTGTGTGGACAAAAATGCCTTGTTGATATCAGAGGAGAATGGGCAGACAGGTTGGAGATGATGGAAAGGCAACAGTAACTCAAATGACCACTTGTTACAACCAAGGTATGTAAAATACCATCTCTGAATGCACAAAAAACAAACCTTGAAGCAGATGGGCTATAGCAGAAGACCACACCGGGTGCCACTCCTGTCAGCTAAGAACAGGAAACTGAGGCTACAATTCACACAGGCTGACCAAAATTGGACAATAGAAGATTGGAAAAACATTGCCTTGTCTGATGAGTCTCAATTTCAGCTGCGATGTTAAGATGGTAGGCTCAGAATTTGGAGTAAACATGAAAGCATGGATCCCTTCTGCCTTGTATCAACGCTTCAGGCTGGTGGTGGTGTAATGCGGTGGAGATATTTTCTTGCCACACTTTGGGCCCCTTAGTGCTAATTGAGCACCATTTAAAACGCCACAGCCTACCTGAGTATTGTTGCTCACCACGTCCATCATACAGTGTACCCATCTTGACGCGTACTTCCAGCAGGATAATGCACAAAGCTCAAATCATCTTAAACTGGTTTCTTGAACATGACAGCGAGTTCACTGTACTCCAATGGCATCCACGGTCACCAGATCTCAATCCAATAGAGCATCTTTGGGATGTGGTGAAACGGTGATTCACATCATGGATGTGCACCTGACAAATCTGCAGCAACTGCATGATGCTATCATGTCAATCTAGACCAAAATCTCTGAGGAATTTTTCCAACACCTTGTTGAATCTATGCCACAAAGAATTAAGGCAGATCTGAAGGGAAAAGTGAGTCCAACCCAGTACTAGCAAGGTGTACTTAATAAAGTGGCCGATGAGTAACTAAAACCTCTGTTTTTGGACAGAATCAAATTGTTTTTGTTTTGTTTTTTTGCAGGCTAGCTGAAAAGAAAAGAAAAAAATTCTCCCAAATGCCATAGGGCTGGTGTGGGAATTTATTAACCATCTGCACAAAGTAATACCACATACACACTTGACTGCATGGAGAAGCTGATCTGCCATATCAACCAGATGTTGGGGTGAACAGTCAAACACAAGGCCCTGACTCAGGACTCTAGAGCTGACTGCAAGCTCCTAACCCAACTCTCTCAGATGCAGAATGCGTTTACCATGTTAAAATAGAAGCTCTTTGTCCCGGGGAAGGCAAAGAGCGCTTTCCAAGTCAGAATGTAAAGTTCAAATGTTGATATGGGCACCAAGAACCCAGCAGTTCAGTCCCATGTTCTTGGATGCGGAGATTGTGAAGTAAAGCGGGAATGTGCAGAGAGCATCTGGCAAGATCTTTCCCTGGTCTCAAAAATGTTTCTGGCAGGAGCTCTACCTACTTCCTGGTAGACTTGCACCAGAAAAATATGCCCTCCAAGAAACAAAGTGACAAACCGTATTTTCTAAAGGCAGAATAAAGTTTGTCAGTGAAATTGCCAGTAGGAGTGGTGGAAATTAAGATTTTGAAGGGAAAAAAAAAAACACACCTTACTTAGGAATGACGAAAAGGAGTTAGGAAAAACAACCCATACATCCTCCCTATGGGACAATGCAGACTTATCTCTTGACAGCCTACTTGCTATTACTAGGGGAGCAAAGTTTTAGTAAATTTCCACACCTTGGGGTCCATGTACAACACTGAGCTACAAGGTGGCTACTGCAATGAATTCCCTGATCCAAAAATCCTGTGCGACACTAACAAAGCAGCTGCTGCAGTGAATCTCCAGATGTGGGGTACGATAAGATATACAGGATTTGGGGTTCTGTTATTTTGCTGTCAGCTGTTGTTGGTAGATTAATAACCATATTTGTGAAGAAATCTTCAGCTTCAATGTCTTGATGCATCAAAGCTGGAGGGAGATGTCCTACCTCCAATGCACATCAAGCTAAACCTATTTACTACATGCATGGGGTATAGCCCCTATAAGGAGTTGTGCCTTTTAATCTGACAAGTGTCTAACATCCTGAAGGAAGTTTGTATATGCAGCAGTATGAAGCTGATCCAA
Organism: Glandirana rugosa; assembly: GCA_018402905.1. Lineage (NCBI taxonomy): Eukaryota > Metazoa > Chordata > Amphibia > Anura > Ranidae > Glandirana > Glandirana rugosa. Next base: position 283,398 of record BLSH010054919.1, on the reverse strand, counting down.
ACCCCCCCCGCCACGCCCCCCACGCTAGGAGAAAATTTGTGTGGGATACTGTCAGAGGAGTGATTTCATCGCAAGAACTAAGCTGAAATGCATCTGCTAACATCGGTTTCAAAGTCAAGACCCTGGTCCAAGAGGTTTAAATAAAATCAATTACATACAAATCATAAAACAAAATCTTACCAAATTCCGATGGTTTGAAGTTTTCTCCAGATACTTTTTCTGTAAAAGAAAAGCTTGTTTTTCTGAAACATGGTTTCAGTGATGTAAAAAAATGCCTTTAATAGCTGAATAACATAAGTGTCCATCAGCCAGTACAAGAATTCTGCAAGTATTTTCTCTCGTAATAAGTGCTCTGATGCAGGAACAAAGTGATAACCTACAATTAAAAACAAAAACTTTGGTTAAAAAAAAAAAAAAACACAAATAGACCCACATACTATTGGCTATATGCAATTTGTCTCTTTTAAAGCAGAGGTCCCCAACCTCAGGGCCGCAGACCGGTGCCGGTCCGTGGCCTGCTTGAGACCGGGCTGCACTGAAGGAAGTGAGTGGCGGGTGAGCAGAAACCTGGCTTGTTGTTTACATCACCGCCCGCATCACCGCCGTAGGGTCCACTTCCTGTGAGATCAGCAGCACATGAGATTGTCATAGGAGTGGAACCCTACTGTTAACTACACATGTGCCAATTTTAGATTTTCTGCTCATTGAGAACCTAATGCGGCCAGGTGCCTGCTGAGGCGGTAGCACTGGGGAGAGGGCAAGGCTGCGAGAGGTTTTACTTTAGTCCGTTTACTCACTGCACAGAGAACCCTGATAAAGCCGCATCTGGTGGCAGGCTACAGTGGCTGACAAGCTGCATCTGGTGGCTACGCTACAGTGGCAAGCTATGGTGAGTTGATATATATTAATAGAAATAATGTAATGTACTTCAATAAACCTGACACTATATTACCAACGTGGTGTCAGATTGACTGAAGCGCTAAAACAACCCCCCACCCCCAGTCCGTGGAAAAAAAATCTTCCATGAACCAGCCCATGGTACCAAAAAGTTTGGGGACCACTGTTTCAATGCACACCTGTTCATAAGAGACATATGTTGGCTAGAAGAGTTAACTTTCTTCTGGGAGGTTCTTCCTCCTCGTCTCATTGTTCATTTGGTACAAATCTGAAACACCTACGAAAATCAGAGCTCTGACTGCAATAGTAAAGGCCCATACACACTATACAATTATCCAAAAATTTTCGTACGACAGCCTGTCGTCCAATAATATGACCATTAGTACGCTCCATTCGACAGCCGATCTTCATTTATCGGCCAACAAAAGCTGTATGAGCCGACTAGAAAACTTTTGTCTGCCAACAAGGCGTCGTCGGATTTTCGGCTCCTCTGTATAGTTGGACAAACAAAAGTTGAAAGTACAAACACGCATGTTCAAAACCCAGGAACGAGCCAGAAGTGTTCAGTCACGTAAATATGAAATCAGCGGAAGGGGCCCAAAGGGTTACCCACGAAAATTGAACTTTACACGCTCGTAGCACGTCACTACATTCCCCTTTGTCGAACGATAATTTTACTAACGTCAGTACGCTAAACAACATCACGGACAGCCGATTTTGGGAAAATTGGACGCGCAGTCATACGACAATCGCAGCGTGTGTACGAGGCTTTAAACACTAGCTTTGGCCTACTATTCAGAAAGCATTTAAGATATTCATTTGAATTAATTATTTTAAAGGTTTTCTTTAAATATGAGCTTCAGCGGTATTAACCCTATTAAAAGTGCACACTATCTTACTATCAAATACTGTACTATAATGATTACCAATGAATTTGGTTTTGTCTACATTTTGTACAAATCACAGTCTGTAATGGCAGGCTATGCAATAGTATCCTAAACGTACACAGGGACTTCCACCGGCATTTATTATGACTTCTTTTATATTTAGTTTGCATAGAGTAGGAAACCCCTATTCAGTTAAGTATTGCTTTCTGCGTCCTATTGGGAAAATGTAAGAATTTTTAAATTCAGCAGTTATCACCACAATTGTTTCCATTGTAAGATCTACCCTCATCTTTTGCTCTAATAACTTTTGGATTTCCCCATACTTTCTATCTTGTGGACAATGGTACAAAGTTTAAATCAGGCCTATACGGTATATATGGGATTTTTGTACAAACCATAATATATCTTTTCAAATACTTACTTAAGGAACACAGAAATTCAGAGAATATGAGATTAACCAACTTTAGCCCTGGAAGGTTTTACCCCCCTTCATGACCAGGCCATTTTTTGCAATACAGCACTGCGTTACTTTGACAAATGTGCGGTCGTGCAACGCTGTACCCACATAAAATGTATGTCCTTTTTTTCCACAAATAGAGCTTTCTTTTGGTAGTATTTGATCACCTCTGAGGTTTTTATTTTTTGCGCCATAAACAAAATAAGACCGACAATTTTGGGGGAAAAAAAAAAAAGCAATTTTATTAAAACTTACCGTAAAATCCTTTTCTCCGAGTTCACTGACAGACGCAGCTCACCATTACGTGTGGGGTTTATGCTGGTTCCACTAGGAGTTAACTAGGCAGGGAAAAGAAACAGCTGACCCCTCCCATGGGGCCGTTCCCCTCTTCCCAGATAAACCCCCTCTATGGAATAGCTCACCAGTTCGTACACAAGCCGTACAAACACAGAGCACAGAGGGGTGGGTGCTGCATCTGTCAGTGAATTCGGAGAAAAGGATTTTACGGTAAGTTTTAATAAAATCCCTTTTTCTCCTATCGTTCACTGACAGATGCAGCTCACCATTACGTGTGGGGATGTCCCCAAGCTGTGTAAAAAAGAGGGGTGGGCAAACGCTAACAACAGTACCCAACAGAACCTCTAAGGAGGCACCAGACGCGCCTACACAGCCGCCTGCAAAACTTTGCGGCCAAAAGCAGCATCCGAAGATGCAAACACATCAACTTTGTAAAACTTAGTGAACCGAGGCCCAAGTGGCCGCCTTGCACACCTGCGACACCGAGGCCTGGTGTCTAAAAGCCCAGGAAGCGCTAACAGCCAGAGTAGAATGAGCCGTGACCGGAAAAGGGGGGACCTTGCCCCTGACAGAATATATATGGGTCACGGTCTGTCTGATCCAACGAGAAATCGTAGCCGAGGCCGCCAAACCTTTGCGCGGACCCTCCGGCAACACAAACAGAGCATCAGCTTTTCGAAAAGAAGCTGTAGCAGACAAATACACTTTTTAGGCCCTCACTACATCCAAGGCATGTAAATCAATTTCTTTTGGATGCGATGAACGAGGACACAATGAAGGAAGAACAATATCTTCATTAATGTGAAAAGAGGAAAACACTTTTGGAAGAAAAGAAGGTGAGGGTCGCAAGACCACCTTATCCTTATGCAGGACTAGGTAGGGAGACTTGCACGAGAGTGCTGCTAATTCAGACACCCGTCTGGCAGAGGTGATGGCAACTAAAAAAGCCACCTTCTGCGAAAGCAGTTGTTAGGAAATCTCCCTGACTTTCTCATAAGACGGTTTCTGAAGTACAGAAAGCACCAAATTTAGATCCCAAGGCGCCAACGGAACCTTCACCCGAGGCGCCACATGTCGTACACCTTGAACAAAGGTACGAATCAAGGAATGTGATGCCAAAGGTCTCTGAAAAAGAACTGCCAGAGCCGATATCTGGCCCTTAAGAGTACTCAAAGCCAGATTTTTGTTCAGGCCCTGTTGCAAAAAAGTCAGGATTCTTGATACTACATAAGAGCGAGGGTTATGACCCTCCGCCTCGCACCAAGCTATATAAGCCTTCCAGGTGCGGTGGTAAATCTTGCGAGAGGTACACTTGCGAGCCTTCAACAAAGTAGGAATCACTGATTCAGCGACTCCCCTGTCTCTTAGCACCTGGGACTCAATAGCCAGGCCGTCAGCGAGGGTAAAGCAGGGTGCAAGATAAGCCCCTGAAACAGAAGATCGTCTCTCAGCGGAAGCCGCCAAGGAGCGTCTGCCACCATTTGCACCACGTCGGCGTACCACGTGCGCCGAGGCCAATCCGGAGCCACCAGGATTATTGGCATTCCCTCCGCCACTATCCTGCGGATCAGTCGCGGCAGTAGTTTTATCAGAGGGAAGGCATACAGAAGTTGATAACAACCCCAGGGGGCCACCAGAGCGTCCGTGCCCACCGCCAGCGGATCCTTCGTTCTGGACACAAAGGTCTCCACCTTGTGATTGAACCGGGACGCCATGAGATCCACGTCCGGCGTCCCCCATCTGCGGCAAATCTGGTTGAACACCTCCGGGTGGAGGGACCACTCTCCCCGGTCCAATGTCTGGCGACTGAGAAAATCCGCCTGCCAGTTCTCCACCCCTGGAATGTTAATGGCAGAGATTGCCGGAACGTGACGTTCCGCCCAACGCAGTCTCAGAGCTGCCTCCGCAGCAGCTGCTGGGCTTCTCGTGCCGCCCTGATGGTTCACATATGCCACTGCTGTGGCATTGTCCGACTGAATTCGGACCGGACGGTCCTGCAATCTCACTGTCCAGTGAGATAGGCACAATCTGATTGCCGTTAGTTCCAGTACATTGATGGGGAGGCGGGCCTCCTGTGCCGACCAACGGCCCTGGGCAGACAGCTGTCCCAGGACCCCTCCCCAGCCTAAAAGACTGGCATCCGTGGTGATGATCACCCACTGGAGGGGCAGAAAAGACTTCCCCTGAGTCAGGACCGAGTCTCGAAGCCACCAGGTCAGAGACGCCCCTGCCTGAGAGCCCAGGCGAATCAGAAGGTCCAAGGACCGAGGCGACCTGTCCCACCGAGCCTGAATTGCTTGCTGAAGCAGACGAGTGTGACTCTGGGCAAATGGTATCGCCTCGAAAGACGATACCATGAGCCCCAGCATCCGCATACAGAATCGCAATGAGGACCGACGGTGCGACAGAACAGTTCGCACTGCCGACTGCAGAGACTGCAGCTTGGCCGGGGGAAGGAACAAAAATCAGACCCAGGTACTCCAGGCGATTGGTTGGCGATACCGACGACTTCTGCAGGTTGAGTAACCAGCCGAAATCCTGCAGCGAGGTCATTGTGATCCTCACATTTTCCTCCAGAGCCGAGGCGGATTCTGCTCGCAGGAGCAGATCGTCTAGGTAGGCTACCACCGCAATGCCCCTCTGTCGTAGCAACGCTAACACCGGGGCTAGCAGTTTTCTGAAAACTCGGGGTGCTGAGACCAGACCGAAAGGGAGTGCCACGAATTGAAAGTGAAGGTCTCCCACTGCGAATCGCAGGAAGCGTTGATGCCGTGGACAAATGGGTACATGGAGGTACGCATCCCTGATGTCCAGAGATGCCAGAAACTCCCCGATGAAGGGCGGCCACGACCGAGCGAATAGATTCCATCTGGAACTTCCGCGTTCTGACATACCGGTTCAGGGCCTTTAGGTCCAGCACTGGCCGAACCCCCCCTTTTTGGGGACCACGAACAGATTCGAATAGAAACCTCGAAACCTTTCTGCTAGAGGTACTGGCACAATTACCCCCTGGTCTGAAAGTGCTTGAACATCCCCAAGTTTGGTGGGAAGAACCTGTCTGGGGGTAGAGTGTTGAACTCTATCCTGTACACGGCGGACACCACTTCCCGGACCCACCGTTCTGCGAACCCCAGAAGACATCCCCCCACCCGAAACCCGGGTGGGGGCAACCCATCAGGCTGAGGAAGGCTTGTCTTCTGCCTTTTCGGTTTTGCACTGCCACTGCCGCTTACCGGCCCCAGCAGCGACCTTACCGGGACAGGTCCCTTTTCCTGGAGCGCTCGGGGCACGAAAAACCCTTTTTTGCCCCGAGGGAGGAGGTCCCTGTCTACGGCGAAACTCGCGCCTCCGGGGCTCCAGAAGAAAGGTACTCTTACCTCCCGTAAAATCTTTAATGATCTCATCCAAACGTGGACCAAATAGACGACCACCCTGAAAGGGGAGGTCAGCAAGACATTTTTTGGAAGCATGGTCGCCAGATCAAGAACGCAACCAGAGTATCCTTCTGAGGATAACAGCAAAAATCGCTATCTTGGATAACATAGGCAGTAAATCAACTGCCGCATCACAAAGGTACTTGAACCCTTGGAGCAAGAACATCAGGCGGCCGCATTCCAGGTCAGACTTGAGCTCCTCCATACGCTCAGATAGGTGTTGAGCCGCCATGGCGGACGCCAGGGCTGGTCGCACGGCAGAACCTGCCATCAGGAAGAGCGACTTTAAAAGTGCCTCTATTTTCCTATCAGCGGGGTCCTTGAAGGAAGGAGAACCCTCCACAGGGATAGTCGTCGCCTTACTAAGGCGAGCTATCGGTGGGTTCACCTCCGGCGATTCCCATTTTTTTTAAGAAGCTTTCCTCAAAGGGATAGCGAGCAGCGAAACGTTTTGACAGCGAAATGGAAAGCTGCGGAAGTTGCCATTCACGTTAAAGGAAACGATCAAAAAACTGATTGTAGGGGTAAGCCTTAGGGGCCCTAGGGGGCCCAGAGGACCCACACACATACGCAGAAGTCTGTGACGCATCCTGGCTCAATTGCAGTGTAGTGCGAATGCCAGTGATAATGGCGACGACCAGCACTTTTCCGCGCGCAGCCACCGCCCCTTGATCCACCTCGCCGTCCGATGGGACCAGGTCCCCGTCCGAGAGGTCCACTGGGTTCTCTGAGACCCCAGAGGCTAAGTCTGGGTCCGAATCCTCCCCTGACGAATAAGGGGGGGAGGGGGGCGCTTCTTGGAAGCCCGATGGGTGACCTCCGCCCGGGGGAGAAATTCACTAAAAACCGCCCGTAGCTGGTCCAAAAATTCCCCTTGCGCAGATTGCGCCGGCACTGAAGCCTCCTCAGTAGGTCCAGCAGTGAAATCTGTCATTGCCTTATGCCCCAGACCCCTCTCAGTGACACCTGTGGCACAACAGAGGATGAGGCACCCCCACACTACCGCACAGCACCACCCCACAGAGCCCCAAGGAAAAGGGGGACTGCACCCACCGCTACCAGCACCCACAGGGGAGCCCAGCTGTTACTTGCTGTTTTTGCTGCCAGGGATACCAGAGGACCCAGAGAGCTGCGCTGTCCGATCACCACCGCTTCAGAGAGAAAAGGAAGCGTTGTATGCACGTTATTGCATAGACATGTGGTCAAAATGGCTGCCGTTAGACACTAGAGGCAGAAATCCCCTGCACAGAGATTTGCAGTACCGTAAATGGCCGCTCCGAGCGCTAGAGGGAAAGCCCCATAGACCAGAAATGTCTGCGGCTACGGCAAAATGGCGGCGGTCCGCCGCAAAATGGCGGCGAAATGAAAAACGACGGCGCAGGCGGACAGGGTGCTGTGCGGGGATAGAGGGGGGTGCGGAAAAGAGGGGGGGGCAGGAGCTCCCTTTTGCCGGCGGCTACCCCGACAGGGGTCCCCCTTCCGACCCTGGAAAAGGGAGGAAGGGCGGAACTCTCACTCACCACTGCGCGAGCGCTGTGGGTAGCCACCCAGTTGCAGACTTTCCGTCCCTGCCTGGACGGTATGCTGCAGGCCAGAATTCGCCCTACCGAATCGCATCCGGGCTGGGCGCAGGCGGGGATCACCCCAGGCCACCCGCACGGAACGGGCACTATGCGGCGGGTCCCCATACGTCGGGACTGGCTCGCAACAGTTGGCCAGGTCGGGGAAAGTACAGAGCCCATGGACTCTCCATGCCCCGACCGGCTTCTTGATAGTAGATCACTTGATTGAAGATAAGGTTAATAAAATAAAATAAAATAAAATTAAATTAAATTAAAAAGAAATGGTCACAAACAGGACCGCAATTCCCCTAAAGGGAAGCCAGGTCAACTCCTTGCAAACTAGGTATTTAGACTGGTGAGCTATTCCATAGAGGGGGTTTATCTGGGAAGAGGGGACGGCCCCATGGGAGGGGTCAGCTGTTTCTTTTCCCTGCCTAGTTAACTCCTAGTGGAACCAGCATAAACCCCACACGTAATGGTGAGCTGCGTCTGTCTGTGAACGATAAGAGAAAAAACATTTTTTTACTTTCTGCTATAAAACACCAAAAAAAAAAAAAAAAACGTAAAAAATCTAATTTCTTCATTAATTTAGGCCAATATGTATTCTGCTACATGTTTTTGGTAAAAAAAAATCCCAATGAGCATATATTGATTGGTTTGAGCGAAAGTTATTGCATCTTCCATCTATGGGATAGATTTATTGACTTTTTATTTTTTTTTTACTAGTAATGGTGGCGGTCGGCGATTTTTAGCAGGACTGCAACATTGCGGTGGACAAATCTGACACTAAGTGACACTTTTTTGGGGACCAGTGATACCAATACAGTGATCAGCGTAGGGCTGCAACAAACAATTATTTTCATAATCGATTAGTTGGTAGATTATTGTTTCGATTAATTGGATAATAACCTTACAAAAAATGTGGTGTATAATTTAGTGAATATTTAAAGTTTAAAAAAAAGGTAATTTATTCTTAAATCTCTATATGCAGTGGTAAATATAAATAACTACAGGCGGTCCCCTAGTTACAAACATCCGACTTATAAACGACTCCTACTTACAAACGGAGGGAGACAACAGGAAGTGAGAGGAAATTTCCCCCTAGGAAGGGAAATTCACTCCTAGAATAGTTATTATGGGAAAGAGGTGCCTCTGATGCTTTATCACCAAGGTTTGTTTCCACAACAACCCAAAATTTTCAAAATCCAATTATCATTGGGACAGGAAGTGAGGTGAAATCTTCTGAACAGAAACATAGCCAGCAAAACAAACATTACAGGGGTGTTACCCCTTCCCTATTCCATCCAAAAAGCTTAAAGATATTTTTTTGGGCTGAAGCTACACTTAAAAAATGTACCTGTTCCGACTTACAAATTCAACTTAAGAACAAACCTACAGACACTATCTCGTTTGTAACCCGGGGACCGCCTGTATATGGTTAGGGAGCAAAATCTGTAAACCACTCTGAGAACAACAGACAGAAGCATATATAATAATAAATACACCCAGAAGTAGGATGTACAGGCATTTTAACTAGGTGTCAGACATGAAGCTATATGAAGGGTGGAAGGGAGATTAATATAAAAGATTTCTAAGTAGGGCTAAAAGCTGAGACTTTTTTCATGCATATGATCATTTTAAATATAATGCACAATACTGGTAAAAGTTTACTTTAAATGTAATTGTAATGCCTTCTATTACCTCCAGTCTATCAGCCTCCACATTCTCTCCTTCTCTGGGTTCAGATGCGGATCTTCCTGAACACAGTCTTTAAAGTAAGGTTTTTTAAAATAACAAATATGTTATACTTACCTGCTCTGTGTAATGGTTTTGCACAGAGCAGCCCTGATTCCCTGTTCTGGGGTCCCCCATCAACGCTTCTGGCTCCTCCTGCCTTCAGAGTGCCCCAATATCAAGCTGCAAAGTATAGTATAGAGAGTCCCTATTGCGGGGTAAAATAACTTCTACCTTTTGTAACCACTCACTTCCTGCCCAGGGCTACATGTCCCATGAGGCATTGCTCCTCACACATTCACAAGTTCACTTACTGACATTCATGGACAGTGTACTGAGCTGTATTTGTGCTGCACTGTGTCTTCTGACATGTATGGACAGTGTACTGAGCTGTATGTGTGCTGCACTGTATTTCCTGATATGTAAACAAATAATACATTCTGTACATGGGCCAACTAATCGGCTGGCACATTAATCATTATGAAAATAGTTGACAACCATTTTAATAATCGATTCGTTGTTTCGGCCCTAGATCAGTGCTAAAAAAATGCACCCTTACTGTACTGACACTGGCAGGCAAGGGGATAACATCAGGGTTAAGTGTGTCCCAAGTGGCCCTTCCTGTGTGGGGGTTTGTGTAACTGGATGAAGACGGAGATCGTTGTTCCTGCTTAGCAGAAACACAAGATCTCCATATTCTTCCCTGCCAGAAATGCGATCTGCCTTGTTTAACCCCTTCCACACCGGGCGCAGTATATTTACTGCGGCAGTGTGGACGGGTCCTGTGAATCGCCGTAAACACACGGCGATTTGCGGATTGGCCGCTAGGGGGCGCGCCCGCGGCTTGGGCGGACCCGACGTCCGCAGGCGAGCCACGATGAGCAGCCAGAGCCAAAGAGCGGGGAACCACAGATGTAAACACGGCGGTTCCCCGCTCTGTCAGTGCAGGCATAGGAGATCTACTGATCCCTGTCACTGGGATCAGTTAGATCTCTTATGCCCATAACAGCCCAGCCCCCCCCCCCCCACAGTTAGAACACACCCAGGGAACACAGTTAGCCCCTTCACTACCCCCTGCAGGTTAACCCCTTCACTGCCAATGACATTTATACAGTAATCAGTGGATATTTACATTTCTGATCGCTGTATAAATGTCATTGGTTCCAAAAAAGTGTCAAAATGGTCCGACATGCCCGCCCCAATATCGCAGTACCGCTAAAAATTGCAGATCACTGCCATTACTAGTAAAAAATAAAAACCCCAGAAATTAATTATCATCCGTAAACGCGGCAACCATGCGCTGACTGCGATCTTTTTTAACCAAAAATATGAGGAAGAATATAAATCGTCCAAAGCCGTTAAAAAAAATGTTTCTTTATATTTTTTTTTTTTTGGATTTGTATTTTAGCAAAAAGTAAGAAATGTGTTTTTTTGCAAAATTGTCGCTCTTCTTTTGTTTATAGCGATGATCAGAAATGACGCAAAGATGATCAAATACCACCAAAAGAAAGCTCTATTTGGTGGAAAAAAAGGACGTGAATTTTGTTTGGGTACAACGTCGCACGACCGCGTAATTGTCAGTTAAAGCAACACAGTGCCGAATCGCAAAAAGTGCTCTGGTCCTAAAGGGGGAAATCCTGCCGGGGGTGAAGTGGTTAAATAGGCAGATCGCCATTCTGCCTCTCTGGAAAACAATTGCAGGTGGCCGGCGGACTCTGATTGGCTATCCCCCAGTATCTATTGCACGAAATGACGTACAGGTATGTTGTTTCACACAAAGGAGCCAACCTACCGCAGTACATCTGCAGTAGGAAGTGGTTAAACTGCAGCTTACAAAAAGGATTTTTGGCTAAAAAATTGTGACCAGTATGGTATAACCCAGGGCTTGACAAATTTGCTTTGAATCTAGGAGCCAGCTAAAAAAATTAGGAGCCAGTTTTTTTTTAGCGTAGTGTGGGTTGTCAGCACCCCCCAGGGTAAACCAAGTAATTTGCACCCCCCTAGCCCTAACTTACTCACAGCAGAGCAGCCAGTGAATAACTCCAACATAACACCGTTACATCAGGGTTATAGGCTGGCCAGAAAGAGTGACAATAAAAACCTGTTATAGGGGAAAACTCCTTATTATGCCTAATGCATCGTGACTGACATGTAAAACACCCTCATCTGCTGCTTAATGCAGCCTAAGGGTGGCCATTGGTGGGTGGCAAAAACCTGTCTCTACTGTACATTTTTACCACCCAACTGCACATCTAAATGAAGCCTTAGTGACATTTTAAATAAAATACAAAAAAAAAAAAAAAAGGTGAAAGAAGTATTCCAGTGCTGCTGATCCTCTGCTGCCTCTTTGCAGCCACTTCCTGCCTACATGTGTCTCCCCCGCGGGAACTATTCCTTGCTCTGGTGGGTTTCCGGTCACCATGAAATACTGGAGCCTGGCTGCACATAAAGAGTGGCAATAGATGATGATGGTACACAGGGCTTTATCACAATTTTGTTGCTTAGAATAAAGATCACGATTCTTGTCGTGTAAGATTTTCCCGATTATACATTTAAAAAAGGGTTAACTTTACTGTTTAGTTTTTTTTGTGTATTTTTTCCAAAAAATTGCCCTTTTAAGACAGCTGCGCAAATACCGTGTGACATAAAATATTGCAACAATCGCCATTGTATTCTCTAGGGTCTCTGCTAAAAAAAATATATAATGTTTGGGGGTTGTAAGTCATTTTCTAGCAGAAAATACTGGATTTTACTTGTAAGCCACAAATTTCAGAAAAGGTTTAGTCTAAGTGGTTGAAACTTCCCTCATACAGATAAGAGTTCATCACTTTCATAAAAGAACGAAGAGATTCATTGTGTTACTTTTTTTTTATTCTAAGTAAAAACAAATATCCAGGCAGCTTCAAGTTGAACAGCTGTTAGATTAAAGAGGAAGTAAATCCAGATGGGGTTTACTTTCTCTATATTCCCCTGCAAAGTAGATGCATAATGGGCTACTATGCATTGCATAGTAGCCCTTTATGTGCCACTTACCTGCAAACGAAGCCTGCAACCTTCAGTGCTGTCCCCTGTGCTGACGGCGTCCACCTTCAGCTCCTCTTCCTTCCGGGGCCGCGACTCAATCTCCGATTGGCCAAAGTCGAGTGACATCACTCATACACATGCGCGCAGGAGCCGCCAGTCATGGCACGATCACAGTGAAGAAACGGCACGGAGGCATTTTCTTCACTGCGCATGTGCCGAAATGACGTTGGCAATGCTAGTACACTGCATATCTCCTGAACCGAGCAGGTTTGGGAGATATGCAGGGCACCTACAGGTAAGCCTTATCATAGGCTTACCTTTAGGTTAAAGTGGTTGTCATGAGTTGACAACCACTTTAAGCAGAGAACGGCTCTTGCTGAATCGGAGACCGAGACTCTGTTTTAATAAAGTGAGGGGAGATTAGGATCGGCTGCTACTCGCCAGGAAGCCATTTCTGGTCACCACATCGACCTGGCGCCTGGGGATTGTCGAGCCCTGGTATAACCCCCCCACCAAGCATGCCTCAGTTTTGTGCAAAAGTACCACCAAGAGCATGAACACACACGGGAGGCACGTGTGTGCCTCAAAAGAACTACAAGAAATGAATTTTACGGAAAGTAGAAAAATTGCATTCTTTGAGCGACACAAATTCACAGAATGTTGGCCAATAAAACTAATGTAATCTGAGTAAACAGAGAGCTGAGCAACATCAACAAAATACATATAGGCCTTTAAATCAAACAGAACTGGGGACCTGCCAGTAGCTCAAAGTACCGTCTGAAGAAAGATATGTTCAAAGCGAGCATCAGATGAGACATGAAAATGCACCTGGCAAAACTATCAGAATGTGTGAACAGAAGACCAGGTGATGATCTTGCAAATCTAGCAGTGTTAATTTCGTCGACTAAAACATTTTAGTCGACTAACTTAAAACCATTTTAGTCGACTAAAATACGACTAAAAGGAAAGCAATTGAGATGACTAAAATACGACAAACTAAAATGCCATTTTAGTCAAAAGACTAAGACTAAAACTAAATTGAAATTTGACGTCAAAATTAACACTGGTCTGTAGTGCATGTTCATACCTCAATACCATAAATTAAACCATTAGATTTTTCACTCCAGCAGTATATAATAAGTTTGAAAATTGTAGAGAAATGCTTAAATAATGCATTACAATTTAACTAAACCCATTAGAATTTAGATGACTAAAATCAGTTTTAGTTAACTAAAATGTACTAGTGATTTTAGTCGACTAAAACGTAGGATATTCTAGTCAACTAAAATGTCCTAGAGATTTAGTCGACTAAATACGACTAAAACAATTGCAGAAGACTAAAATGGGACTAAAACTAAAATGCCATTTTAGTCCTAAGACTAAAACTAAATCGAAATTTGTTGCCAAAATTAACACCGAAATCTGGAAACCAAATACCAGTTTGCCCGGACAGGAAAAGGTGAAACCTGACCCTTAAAAACCTTGGATGATCTGTCAGAGCCATCCTGAAAAATTGTGGAAGGAGAAGCAGGTTTTCCTTTATGTGGATCATCAGTAATGACAGCTTTTTAATTGGAGTAGCTGTGAGGTACACAAGCATACCATGGACTACATCCAGACAATGGAGCAAGATCTTCTGATAAACTGGAGCTGAGAAGAAAGCCTGGAATTATCTAAGGCTTCATGCACATTTGGGTGCGATGTACTGCGGCTGTGGGAAACCACAAAAACGGAACTGCGATTTTGCAGTTTACCATGGCCAGCTGACAAAACCTTATCCTGAACGTAATTCTTCCACGTTCAGGAGAGGGAAGTTGAACCTCCCCTAACCGCAGCAGCTTCTAAAGAATCCTAAAAGCCTATGTGCAAATGGACACGTAAGCTTCTATGGAATTGAGTTTAGGAGCTTTGGCGCTTTTAAAAAAACGCCAAAAGCTCCTTAACGTAAGTTTAGGAGCTGTATTGTACGTAAAACCTTAAGAAGGTTCTGGGCCTCAACAAAACCTTTTCTGGCCTTGCACAGGGACAAAGGGTTAATTATAGGATAAAGCTTCAAATTCAGACACTCACCTCACAAAAGTGATGGCAACAAGGAAAGCAATCTCATGGCTGAAAGTGCTAAGCGAAATATCCCCGGATAGGCTCAAGAGGAATTTTTTTGAAGAACCAAGAGACGCAATCAAGATCCCATGGAGGGGAGCCATATGACAGACAAAAAGCTAGTGGTCTTTGAAACAAGATCGCAACTACCAAAATCTGAAACTTCTTTGTACTCAAAGCCAAAACACTGATCCAAACCCATTTGCAAAAAGGCCAGGATTTGTCCAACAAAGAATTTCCTGAGGAAAAAGTTCTTAGCCTTGCAAAAAGTTAAGTATGCCTTCCATCTGTGAGAATAGACCTTGCAGAAAATAGACTTCCTAACTTTTTAGCACTGTGGTAATCACTGATGCAGAGTTGCCCCTATCCCTAGGCTTCTACAACCAGTTTAGCCACACTGTTAAAGTCAAAACAAGAAGCAGGATGGTAAACCGGTCCCTGGGACAGAAGATCTGGACAATCTGGAAAAGCCCAGAGCTCCAACCAGAAGTCTAATCAGGTCAAAATACTACATTCACCTGGGCCAGTCCAGGGGACTATGAGAATTACGAGTATACACTATTTTGATCCCATGGAGCATACCAGGAAGGAGTTTCAGAGATGGAAAGACATAGGTCCGACTATACTGATCCCATTGAGCCATCAGAGCATCCACTGTTTATGCTTGAAGATCCCTGTACTTGAAATAAACCTATGTGGTTTGCTGTTGAACCTGAATGCCAGGAGGTCCACTTCCAGAGTCCCCCCACCTGTGACACAGGTTCTGGAACACCTCCAGGTGTAGTGATGTTTCAATCAAGTCCAGGCATTGCTAGCGGAGGTAGACTGCGTGCCAATTATCTATGCCTGGGGTTTAAAAGGGCAGATAAGGCTGGAATATAAAAAGTTCTGTCAAGGACTGAATCCTTTCTATCTTCTCAGACTTCTGGTTTCTCCCAGATAGCTGCTGCATGCCACTGCTGTGAATCCTGATCTGATGACCCACCAGTCAGGTGCCCAGCACTGAAGGGACATCAAATCGGCTAGAGTTTCAGAATGTTGATTGGGATAAGAGAGGCTCTGATTAAAAAGTTTCCTGCACTTACAGGGTGTTCAGGACTCCTCCCCATCCTGACAATCTGGAATGCATCATAAGGATCCACCCATGAGACCAGAAAGAATGACTTTTAGCTCCAGACCAGGATTTCAGCACCACCAGGTCAGGGACAAACTGGTCTTCGATGTCAGAAGAATCAACCTGTCCAAGTACAGAACTGTGGGTCTGGAGTGGAATTGTGCAAATGGAGACTACTATAAGTCCCAAAAACTCAAGCAGAAGCAAAGAGTTGGGAGGTTACTGGACTGAAGAGTCTGACTCTGGGAAAAGAGTTGGCAATTTATCCTGGGGAAGAAAAGAAAAAAAAAAAAAAAAGGGATTTTATTAAAACTTACCATAAAATCCTTTTCTCCGAGTTCACTGACAGACGCAGCCCTCTCTGACATGTGGGTTATATGCACATCCCACTAGTAGTTAACTAGGCAAAAAGAAAGAAAGCAAGCTGGCCCCTCCCAGGGGGCCGTCCTCTCTCTCTCCCATATAACCCCCCTGCTCTGCTTAGCATATCAGTTCGTAACAAGCCGTACAAACACAACGCAGAGGGGCGGGTGCTGTGTCTGTCAGTGAACTCAGAGAAAAGGATTTTACGGTAAGTTTTAATAAAATCCCTTTTTCTCTTACGTTCACGGACAGACGCAGCGCCCTCTGACATGTGGGGATGTCCCAAAGCTGTGTCAGAAAAGAGGGGTGGGTAAACGACAACAACTGTACCCAACAGAAACCTCTCAGGAGGCGCCAGCCTCGCCTACACGGCCGCCTGTAAAACTTTACGGCCAAGAGCAGCATCCGAAGATGCTGACACATCAACTTTATAAAACTTAGTAAATGTGTGCACCAAGGCCCAAGTAGCCGCCTTGCACACCTGTGACACCGAGGCCTGGTGTCTGAAAGCCCAGGAAGTGATAACAGTCCTGGTGGAATGAGCCGTGACTGGAAAAAGGGGGTACCTTGCTCCGAACAGAATACGCATGAGTCACGGTCTGTCTGATCCATCGAGAAACAGTAGAAGACAAGGCCGACAATCCTTTGCGCGGACCGTTCGTCAGTACAAACAACGCATCAGACTTTCGAAAAGAGTCTGTAGCCGCCAAATACACCCGCAAAGCCCTCACGACATCCAATGAATGTAACTCAAATTCCTTAGAATGTGAGGGATGCGGACACAACGAAGGAAGAACAATATCTTCATTAATGTGAAAAGAAGAAACCACCTTCGGTAAAAACGAAGGAGACGGGCGCAAGACCACCTTGTCCTTGTGAAGGACCAAGTAAGGAGACTTGCAGGACAACGCTGCCAACTCAGACACCCGCCTAGCGTAATGTAATGGCCACCAAGAAAGCCAATTTCTGCGACAACAATTGTAAGGGAATATCCCTGATCTTCTCATATAGTGGCTTCTGCAGCACAGAAAACACCAAATTCAAATCCCACGGTGCCATAGGCGACCGTACCTGAGGAGCCACATGGCGCACACCTTGTACATATGTACGAATCAACTAATGTGACGCCAAAGGTCGCTGAAAGAGAAGAGAATCGCCAGAGCTGAAATCTGACCCTTGAGAGTACTCAAGGCCAATTTTTTATGCAGGCCCTGCTGCAAAAAAAAACAGGACCCTGGACACAACGTAAGAGCGGGGGTTCCAACCCCCCGCCTCACACCAAGCAATATAGGCCTTCCAGGTGCAATGAAATAAGTACACTTGTGCACTGTCAGCATGGTAGGAATCACGGAGTCAGCGACACCCCTATCCCTCAGCACCTGGGACTCAATAGCCAAGCCATCAAAGCCAGCGAGGGTAAAGCAGGGTGCAAGATGGGTCCCTGAGACAACAAATCTTCGCACAACGGAAGGCGCCAGGGAACATTTGCCACCATTCGCACCACGTCGGCATACCACGGACGCCGAGGCCAATCCGGAGCCAACAGGATCATCGGAATCCCCTCCGCTTCCACCCTGCGCAGTAGCCGCGGTAGAAGCTTGATGGGAAGATGGGCGTACAGAAGACGATACCGACCTCAAGGCGCTACCAGCGCGTCTGTGGCGACCGCCAACGGGTCTCTCGTCCTGCACACAAAAGTTTTCACTTTGTGGTTGAACCGAGACACCATGAGGTCCACACCTGGCGTGCCCCACTTGTGGCAAATCTGGCTGAACACTTCTGGATGGAGGGACCATTCCCCCTGATCCAGCGTCTGGCGACTGAGGAGTCCGCCTGCCAATTCTCTACGCCCGGAATGTAGATGGCAGAGATCGCCGGCACGTGAAGTTCTGCCCATCGCAGAATGAGAGCCGCTTCCACAGCTGCAGTCGAGCTCCTCGTTCCGCCCTGACGGTGCACATATGCCACGCCCGTGGCATTGTCTGACTGAACCCGAACCGGGAGGTTGCGCAACCTTACCGTCCAGTGGGAAAGGCAGAGCCTGATCGCCCCTCAGCTCCAGCACATTGATCGGAAGGCGAGATTCCTGCACCAACCAGCGGTCCTGAGCAGACAACTGCCCCAGGAACCCCCCAGCCCGACGGGCTGGCGTCCGTCGTGACTATCGACCAATTCAGGGGAAGAAAAGACTTCCTCCAACGTTAGGGCCGGGGCCCGAAGCCACCATGTCAATGACCCTCTGAGAATCTAATCTGATCAACTGGTCTAGGAACAGTGGAGACTTGTCCCAGTGAGACAGAATTGCTCGCTGAAGGAGCCGAGTGTGACTCTGGGCGTAGGGTACCGCCTCGAAGGCTGAAACCATGAGCCCCAACACCCGCATACAAAACCGTAAGGAGGACCACCGGCGTGACAGCAGGGTTCGCACCGCTGCTTGCAGTGTCAGTAACTTAGCCGGAGATCAGAACACCTTCGCCTGCTCCATGTCCAGAATCAGACCCAGATATTCCAGGCGACAGGACGGCGTCACCGTCGACTTATGCAGATTGATCAGCCAGCCGAAGTCCTTTAACGAGGTCATGGTGATAGCCACATTCTCCTACAGAGCCAAGCAGACTCCGCTCTCAGGAGCAGGTCGTCGAGGTATGCTACCACCGCAATGCCCCTCTGCCTCAGTAGCGCCAGCACCGGGGCCACCAGCTTGGTGAACACCCGAGGAGCCGAGGCCAGACCGAAGGGAAGTGCCAAGAATTGGTAGTGAAGATCTCCCACCACAAAGCGCAGAAAGCGCTGGTGCCGGAGACAAATGGGGACGTGGAGATACGCGTCCCTGATATCCAGGGACGCCATGAAGTCCCGTTAGTACAGGGCGGCCATGACCGAACGGACGGATTCCATCCGATATTTTCGCACTCTCACAAAGTGGTTTAGTGCCTTTTGGTCCAGAACTGGCCTGCCCCCCCCTTTTTGGGGACCACGAATAGGTTCGAGAAGAAACCGTGAAACCTCTCCAACTGAGGTACTGGCACGATCAACCCCTGGTCGGGGAGTGCCTGAACAGCCCTTAAGAGGGCTTCCCGACGCCCCTGAGGGAGTCTCAAGTTCAATGGGAAGAACCTGTCTGGGGGTAGAGTGCTGAACTCTATCCTGTACCCGGAGGACACCACTTCCTGCACCCAACGGTCGGAAATGCGGGCAGTCCACCTGTCTGCGAACCCCAGAAGACGTCCCCTCGCCTGAAGGGCAAGTAGGGGCAACCCATCATGCAGAGGAGGGCTTGTCCTCTGTCTTTTCATTCTTGTGCTGCCAGGGTCGCTTACCGCCCCCTGCGGCAGGCTTGCCGGGCCTCGACCCCTTGCCCGCTGTGCCAGGTGCACGAAAAAACCTCTTCTGACCCAAAGAGACAGGTCCCTGCTTGCGGCGGAACTCCCGCCACCTGGGCTCCGGAAGGAAAATACTCTTCCCCCCATTGAAATCCTTGATAAATTCATCTAACTGTGGCCCAAAGAGATGGCCACCCTGAACGGGAAGATCCGCAAGACCTTTTTGGACGCGTGGTCACCCGAACCACGCATCGGCCACGAACGTAGCCAGAACTCGTCTGATAATGATTGCAAAAAACAGACATCTTTGACAACATGGCAAGAAGGTCCAGAGCTGCATCACACAGGTACCGAATACCCTGAAACAAATAGTCTGCCTTCTGCGACGCTTCCAGCATCCTGCCGCAGTCCAAATCATTCTGCAGCTCTGCCATACCTTCAGATAGATATTGCTCCGCCATGGCAAACGCCAGGGCCGGCCGCATAGCTGATTCTGCCAACAGGAAAAGTGCCTTGGACACTGCCTCTGTCCGCCTATCGGCTGGGTCCGTAAACGAGGGGGACCATTCCAACGGAATGTTCATTGCCTTGTTCAGGAGAGCCACCAGAGGGTCCACTTCTTCATGAAACTATCCTCAAAGGGATAGCGTATAGCGAAGCGGTTTTGGTAGAGCGAAGGAATGTTGCGGACGCTGCCATTCCTGATAGACCAAATGGTCAAAAAACTGATCATAGGGATAAGCTTTTAGCGAACTAGGAGGCCTAGCAGACCCGCAAACATATGCGGACGCTTGCATCCCCCTGCTTGGTCCAGTCGCAAGGACGCACGGATATTAGAAATCAGTGCGGTCACCAGCGCTTTTTCGCGTGCAACTGAGGCCCCCTGGTCCTCTTCGCCGTCCGAGGGACCCAGTTCACCCTCTGAGAGTTCCCCGGGGTCCCCGTTACCCCCAAAGCCATTTCCAGTTCGGATTCATCCCCTGAGGAACAAGGGGGAGGCAGGCGTTTTTTTAGCGGCCCCGAGAGCTTTGCTCGGCCCCACCCGGGGAAGGAATTCCCCAAACACTGCCCTTAGCTGGTCCAGGGACACCAGGGCCCCCAGCGCAGGCTGCGCTGCCGCTGACTCCTCCCCATAAGGGCCTGCAGGATCATTTGCCATCACACCACCGAAACTGACAGTCAAAATTTGAAAAATGATCTGACACCCCCACAATGCAGCCCCACCGCCGCCCCACAGAACGCCAGGGAGACCCCAGGAGGACTGTACCCACCACTACCACACCCCAGGGAGAGCCCAGCTATACTTGCTGTTTTGTGCCCACAGTGCTGCTCCCAGCAGGAGTGCTTAAAGGACCGCCAGGAATAAGCGCCGTCAGTAGTCAGCCACGCTGTCCCAAGTGAAAAGGAAAGTAAAACGGCAGCAGCACGTTTTACACTGCTCCAGGGACATCCAATATGGCCGCCGAGATCATCCACTAGAGGCCAAAGCCTGTGTGCAGGCCGCGACTACCGCAAAATGGCCGCCGCTGGCACTAGCGGGAAACCCTCAGTAAAATGGCCGCGGCTATGGCAAAATGGCGGATCGCCGCATGTCGGTATAAAAACGCACAGATGCGGTTTTAAACGGGGTGTGGAGCGGGGGGAGGGAGGTGAGGGAGGGGGCGAGGACACCCAGAAGGACACTAGCCCAGCGACCACCCTCCACCGGTCGGCCAGAAAAACGCTAAACTACGTCCAGCACCCCCCCTCCGCACCCCTAGGGGGGGGAGAGGGGGTCACTCACCACTCCGACGGGCGTAGCGGGTAGCCACACGGTCGCAGACCTTCCTCAGCCGGAAAGGGATGCTGCAGGCCAAAGCCCCTGGACAGGAACCGAGTCCAGTCACCGGGCGTAAGTGGGGGGTCACCTACTGGCCGCCTGCACAGAACGGGCACGATGCGGCGGGTCCCACCGCAGCATAGGACTAGCTCACATCGGTCGCCCGTGCTGGGGAGAGTGCGGGATTCTAGTTATCCTCTATGCCCCGGCCGGCTTCTTGATAGCAGTCTTCATCAGCTAGCTTAAAAAAAATAAAAAAGCGGTAGCAAAAAATATAAACCGCAGGTCCCACAAGGGAGCCAGGTCAACTCCTTGCACTAGGCATATTAAAACTGATATGCTAAGCAGAGCAGGGGGGTTATATGGGAGAGAGAGAGGATGGCCCCCTGGAAGGGGCCACCTTGCTTTCTTTTTGCCTAGTTAACTCCTAGTGGGATGTGCATATAACCCACGTCAGAGAGGGCTGCGTCTGTCAGTGAACATAAGAGAAAACCCTGGCTTGATTTGTGTCTAGAACTAGACAGAGTTATTCCAAGGGATGATTTGTCTCCAGAACAGACTTCTAAAGGATCAGGGTGCAGCCAAAGGTCTGCACTGTTTGAGCTATATTGTAGGCCAGAAGTTGAGCCAACTGCTCCTCCATAGTAGTTATCTAGGTACTACACAATAGGGAATGTCCTAGGAGTGCAGCAAAGCAAGTAAAAGACAGCACCTTGGTGTATAATGTTGTGTCATATTTCATATACATATACACTTGGTGAATACTTGATGCGCAGAGGATAGGGGTGCACAGAATGGATGCACTTAACCGAAAACTGAAACCGAAAATGAAAGTTTTTAAAAAATATTTATATTTTTATAACTGTATTATATTCAACTTTTTAATTGACCGCTTAACAACCGCCCTATAGACAAATGACGTTTACAGAGCGGTTGCTTAATTCGGGGGCGCGCACACGGGAACCCGACTGATCACGGACCGTGATGAATGGCCGCTGTGAGCGGCCTTTTACCACGTGATCGCGCCGTCAAATGACGGCGTGATCACATGTAAACAAGCCGGCGGTGCAGTGTGAGAGGAGAGAGGGGGGAGAGAGGAGGTGCTGCAGCGCTGTGGGCGATGTGTAATAACCACAGCGCTGCTAGGTGACACTAAGCAACCACCCCACCATCCATCCACCACCCACCCAGCCATCATCAGCCACCCACCACGCCATCCACCACCCACCCCCCACCCATCCTCACCAACCCACCCATCCATCTATCCATCCATGCTCACCCATCCATCCAGCCATGCTCACCCATCCATCTGTGCTCAACCATCCATCCATCCGTGCTCCCCCATCCATCCATGCTCACCCAGCCATCTATCCGTGCTCACCCACCCAGCCGTGCTCACCCATCCATGCTCACCCACCCAGCCGTGCTCACCCATCCATCCATGCTCACCCACCCAGCCGTGCGCACTCACCCATCCATGCTCACATGCTCACCCACCCAGCCGTGCTCACCCATCCATCCATCCATGCTCACCCATCCATCCATGCTCACACACCCAGCTGTGCTCAACCAGCCATCCATCCATGCTCACCCACCCAGCCGTGCTCAGCCAGCCATCCAGCCATGCTCACCCAGCCATCCATCCGTGCTCACCCACACATCCATCCATGCTCACCCACCCAGCCGCGCTCACCCATCCATCCATCCATGCTCACCCATCCATCCATGCTCACCCATCCATCCATGGCTCATTTGTGCCTCATTCATGCTCATCCATACCACATCAGTTCTCATCCGTGACACATCCATGCCACTACAGTGCCCATCCATGCCACTACAGTGCCCATCCATGCCACTACACTGCCCATCCGTGCCACTACACTGCCCATCCGTGCCACTACACTGCCCATCCATGCCACTACAGTGCCCACCTGTGTCACTACAGTGCCCATCCGTGCCACTACAGTGCCCATCCGTGCCAATACCCTGCCCATCTGTGCCACTACAGTGCCTATATATGCCACCACAGTGCCTCACAATAGTGTAAAAGATGGTCAAATTAGATTCTAAATGTATGCCCCTAGAACACCTGACGGTGCTCCCTGCATGTTGGGCCTCTGTATGTGGTCCCGCTGTGTAAAAGTGTCACACATGTGGTATCGCCATACTCGGGAGGAGTAGCAAAATATATTTTTGGGGGTCATTTTTGCTGGGTATATGCTGTGTGTTAGAAATATTGTATAAATGGACAACTTTGTGTAAAAAAAAAAAAAAAAAAAAAAAAAAA
>BLSH010054919.1:232048-247043 GCA_018402905.1 Glandirana rugosa | reverse complement strand
AAGACGACGAATGAAAAACTGGACCGAGGCAAGACTGAGACCGAAACGACTACTGAACCATGGAGCGACGGACGTACAACTACTGGAGCCGAAAAGGGTATAAGGACGAAGAGAAACTAGGACCAAGGACAATTGGGAGTTCACGAACGGACCGACAGACGACGTGGTCACGACGTGTAGAGACGTACAAGGTCGGGAGGTTCAGGACAATATGACGGCGGGTCTTGGAAGTTGTATTCACCTCACGGGGAAATTGGACCTGGTCAAGAGACTTGTAAGCTGAAGTCCACAAACAGGATCCTCACATAAGTCCCCGGTGTGTCTAGGTGTTGCAGAACATAATGCAGTCCAATGTTTACTGCATCGTCCACAGACCTGTTTGCTCTGTGGCAATGTTCAGAGAACTGGTCCAGGTTAAAGGGGCACTCCACTTATGTTGAAGGTTCTGGGCGGCAGTATAACAGGACTTGGAGGGCTGGAACATGCAGAGATGTGCAGCACTGGTGCAGCAGACAGCCAGGCAAGCACTTGAGGGTTAACAGGAACCAGGATCAAAGAGAAGCAGGAATATGGGAAAAGCCGAGGTCATCAACATGCAGGCAGCGAGGTACCAAGTCATCAGCAAAGCCAGAGTCAGAACGGAGCCAGGTCAAAAAGTAAGCAGCAGAACAGAAGCAGGATCCAAAGCCAAGGTCAAGGGACACGCCAGTTTATCAACAGGAAGAGCATACAGGATTGGTCCGGGTACAGGACACAGCTGAAGATCAGTCAGCAAAGATCATGGGAATGGGCTCCCTTAAAATAGTGCGTCTGGCGCCAAGTGCAAATGTGCCCGCACGCGTGTGCATGCATGTTTGTGTGCTCCAGTGCACATGCACATGGCTGTTAGCCGGTCTTCTTGAAAAACCACGCGGCAGACGTCTTATAGGAATTCCCTGACACTAGTCAAGACATAGATCTTTACCTCTCTGACTTAATATTTCCTACACTGACTCAAGAGCAGGGGGAGGAGTTAAATAAGGATGTCACAGAGGATGAGGTCAGGGAGGCAGTGGCCTCTATGGCTAAAAGGGAAGGCTTCAGGCCCTGATTGTCTGCCCTTGGAGATATATTGTAGATATCTGGATACCCTTGCCCCTACTCCAACGCAAGTTTATTCTATAGCTTCTGGGAGGGGAGACTGCCGCCATCCATGTATTCTGCCACGGTGGTCCTTATACCTAAACCTGGTATGGACTGAATGTGCATCTTATCGCCCAATTTCTTTATTAAATATAGATTACAAAATACTGGCAAAATTTTAGCCAGACGCCTTAACGCATTAATTTCGAGTATAATTCATCTGAACCAAACTGGATTTATGCCGGGAAAGTTCACTTCCATCAATATTTGTAGAACACAAATGATAGTCCAGCTCAAAAAATTTCTGCCCAAGTTTCGTGCACTGGCTTTGTTATACACCACAAGCCTTTGACTTGATAGAATGGCCCTTCCTTATGGCTGTGTTGCACTCTTTTGGCTTTGGCATAAAGTTTAAAAAATGTGTCTCTATTCTCTATAAAGATCCTACATCTAATCTTTTAGTTAATGGTTTATTGTCCCAGTCCAAACAGCTCCGCAGAGGTACCAGGCAGGGGTGTCCTCTGTTTCCACTGCTCTTTGTGGTGGTTATTGAGACCCTGGCATTGAGATTTCGGCAGTCTCCTCTTAAAAAGGTATCACCATGGGCAACAGAGTTGACACCATAGGGCTATATGCAGATGACCTTACTCTATGCAAGATACCTCCATTTCCATAAGAACAGCAATGCAAATAATTGCTAAATGTGGCACTTATTCAGACCTTAAAATCAACTGGCAGAAGTCGGCACTAATGACCTTTTCATCACAGGCCCTTTCCTGTAGCGACACATTATGCCCCCTTAAAGTGGTGTCCTCGTTTAAATAGTTGGGGATTGTGATCACATTATCTCCTTCGGATCTTTTTAAGGCAGATTTAGACCCCCTACTCCAAACAATTAAAACTCAATGTGTGGGCCAAGCTCCCCTTGTCTGTGGCAGGTAGAATCAATCTTATAAAAGATGATTCTTTTACCTCAGTGTTTATATGTAACATCTCATATGCCCATCTCAGTGTCTAAATCATTTAAAACCCTAGACGCATTGCTCGTTTCCTTTATTTGGGCCAATAACCGGCAGAAACTCAATTTTTTTTTTATTTTAAAACATCCAGTGGATGGCGTCCAAAAGTGGATGACGTTACCGAATCTATATTACCACTACTTGGCAGGGCAGCTGTGTCACCGGACTGGCCGATACCAACCACGTTGATGGTGGTGGAGACATATCTTATGTACGTAAACACCTGTTGGTGTCACAGGAGCCACCTCTGACCGCGCTGGGTGAGAGACATATACTAATATTGACCTTGGACCATTGGGTGTGCAGAGAAGCCCAAAGAATTGCAGATTTTAGGGGTACGAATATGGATCTTCCGCTCTGGCATAACCCGATGTTCCCTCATTTAAAGCAATTTGCAGACTACTTCTGGGAGGGTTGGGGTATGTTTGCTTTGGGGAATATATATATATATATATATATATATATATATATATATATATATATATATATAAATATATATATATATATAATGGAAATGTGTTGGCTTCTTTTGAGGGACAGCCAAGGAAATATGAACTGCCCCGAACTGCTTTCTATAGGCATCTCCAGCTTCAGCATGTGCTACAGACTCAATTTGGTACCCATGACACTGGCTTATCCAATTACCCATTGATCAGTGTATTGCAGTCACAAGGACCCAGGGGACTTATCTCAACTTTATACCTCCATTTGTTGTCTGCCACGACTAGCGGGGCTCCAATGGTGGTGCATATTAAATGGCAACAACTCATCCCAGATTTGTATTTGCATCAATCCTACCTGACCCCGGTTCGATTGCATGCAATGCATCGTTTGTCAACCTCTACATACAATAGGTGTACCTGTCCGAGGGCAGGCTTCGCACATTATAGTTATGTGGCTATGCCCTGTCATAGCAAGGTATTGGCAACAGGTGATGAAGGTATTGACCACAGTCTTGTCGATTCCTGTTCCATGTACCCCACTGGTGTGTCTGCTAGGGGTCTTGGACTAGGAACAATGGCGGAGACATACGAGGATTATGTAAATGGAAACACTCTTTTTGGCTCATAAAGCTGTAGCACTAAAGTGGATTTAGTCTATCCCCCCTTTCATACGTAGGTGGCTTCAATTGGTAAATCAAATATTACCTTTTGAAAAACTTATTTTTGAACACAAAGGTTGGCCAGCTAAGTATAACAAGGTGTGGGACGCCTGGTGTTCTGCTCTTACAGTAACCAACGCTTGAGAGAACTGCTGTGGGTATTAGGCAGCAGTTATTTAAAATTTAGAGACTATATGTTACTGAGCTTATGTATCAGGATTAGTTTGATGGAGAATGTTGCATATAGGTTTATGGATAGATTCTTATGTACTATTATGTATCTCAATGTTTTTTAGGCTCATGTTGAGCATTTAGATTACTCTGTCAAGGTTTTATATCTTTTTCTGTAAAAAGAGTTTAAAAATAAAAATATTACTAAATACTAATTTTTATCACAGCTGTTTTAAATGAAGAAAGTCTTGATTTCAACAACCAATTAAATTCTTCCAGTAGAAATCTGGCCCACATGAACACATTTTTCAGTGAGTCCCAAAAAGTAAATAAATTCAAGTACTTTTGTAGCATACATAGTCATGGCCAATACAGGTCAATGCACCAGTTCGCTTTGAAAATTTCTGCAATTACAAATGTTTAGGCATTCTCATGTTTATTTCTTTGGTTTGCATTGGTATGACAAAAAAGTGGAGGAACAAAGCAAAATCTGACACATTCCACGCAAAACTCCAAAAATGGACTGGACAAAATGATTGGCACCTTCTCAAAATTGCAAGATAAAATTGCATTCCAAGTTTGTGATGCTCCTGTAATTTGTAATTAAACGCACCTGTATCAATTAACAGATAATGACAATATAGAAATCACATTGGCAACCAGTTAAAATTGTGAAACATTGACTCAACCTTTGTTGTGTTTCTGTGTGCCATACGCACAATGGAGAAGAGAAAGAGCAGCAATTGTCTGAGGATTTGAGAACAAAAACTGTGGAAAAGCATGGACAATCTCAAGGTTACAATGCAAGTCCATCTCCAGAGATCTTAATGTTCAGGTGTCCACAGTGTGCCACATTGTCAAGAAGTTTACAGCCCATTGTACTATAGCTAATTTCCAAAGGCGTGGATGAATAGGAAAAATTGATCAAAGTTTTGAACAAAAGATTGTTCGAATGGTGTATAAAGAACCTTAACCACTTCCCGCCCGGCCTATAAACAAATGACGGCCAGGCTGTGGTTCAGTTATCCTGACCGAACATCATATGACGTACGGCCGGATAACCCATGATCGTGCACCGGCATTACTGATCTCGGTAAAGAGCTTCAGTCAGAAACTCTTGACCACGTGGTCAGCCGTGACCAATTAAATGCTGATCACAGTGTAAACAGAAAGAGCAGTGTACCGGCTTTTTCCTCCCCGATCAGCAGCTCTCCTGACGGGGGGGCGTTGCTGATTGTTTATCAGTGCAGACCCCCCTGAGGATTGCCACCAGGGAGCCCACCAAGGGACCATCAGGTAAGGGGCACACACCATACAATAGGGATGGCACTGTGCCCATCTGTGATGCCTGCCAGTGCCTCCTTATCAGTGTTGCCTAACAATGCCCTCTATCAGTGCCACCTATCAGTGCCCAGTGCCACCTATCAGTGCTGCTCATCAGTGCCCATCAGTGCTGCATACAAGTGTCTCATCATCAGTGCCACCTCATCAGTGCTAATCAGTACTGCCCTCATAAGTGCCCGTCAGTGCAGCCTAATCAGTGCCCATCAGTGAAGGAGAAAATGTAAGTATTTACAAAATTTGTGACAAAGAAAAAAAAACTTTTTTCAAAATTTTCAGTCTTTATCTGTAGCGCAAAAAAATAAAATAAAAACCCCAGAAGCGATCAAATACCACCAAAAGAAAGCTTTGAGGGAAAAAAAAAGGAAAAAAATTTGTTTGGGTATAGCATCCCACGACCATGCAATCGTCATTCAAAATGTGACAGCGCTAAAACCTGAAAATTGAGCAGGTGGCGAGTGCCTGGTACTGAAGTGGTTAAAGTGGATGTAACCCGCTTCATGAAATTTGAGCTGGGCACATATCTGCAGTTTTTGTAGCTGTCTCTTGCTCTGTTCTGCTGTTATCAGCATGATAAGTTCTCTGACACAAGATAAAACTAGCCTGAATTTTGTGTCAGGGAGGGTGCTATATATAGAATAGCAGAAAACTGCTTTACTCACAGTGCAGCTCTGAGAGCTATCTGGAGGGGGATGTGTGGCTTTTCTCCAATCAGCTCTCACAGTGTAATCCAACACTACACTGTTACTGGGGAATGAAGAAGTAAAAATTCTAACACGAAGGGCACTTTCTAAACAGTATATAAAGCTGAAGACAGCAGATATACTTGTAAAACTTATGTAGGAAGATTTGTTTCAGCTCGGTGTATCATCTGAGGCTGCTCACTTCACAGGGTATATGTGAGGGTTTCCATCCACTTTAACCACTTCCCGTCAGGCCTATAGACAAATGACAGCCGGGTGATGGTTTCGTTATCCTGACTGGGCGTCTATTGACGTCCTCAGGATAACCCGCGATCACGGCGATCGGTGGTGCGGTGTCAGTCTGACCCAGTCTTCCACCTACCAGTGCCACCTATGAGTGCCCATCAGTGCCACTTATCAGTGCCCGTCAGTGTTGCATATCAGTGACACCTATCAGTGCCAGTCATTGCTACTTATCAGTGCCCATCAGTACTGCATACAAGTGCCTCATCAGTGCTGCCTCACCAGTGCCAATCAGTACTGCCTCATCAATGCCCATCAGTGTAGCCTCCATGCCCATCAGTGATGGAGAAAATGTACTTATTTACAAAGTTTTGTAACAGAAACAGAAAAACTTTTTTTTTCAAAATTTTCAGTCTATTTGTAGTGCAAAAAAATAAAAACCACAGAAGTGATCAAATACCACCAAAAGAAAGCTCTATTTGTGGGAACAAAATTATAAACATTTTGTTTGGGTACAGTGTGCCATGGCTGCGCAATTGTCATTCAAATTGTGACAGCACTGAAAGCTGAAAATTGGTCTGGGTGAGAAGGGGTGCCTGGTATTGAAGTGGTTGATCAACTTCCAGACAAATTCAAGCTGGCCTTCAGGCAAAGGGTACAGCTGTGTCAGCTCACACTATACGTGGCCATATGAATGAAAAGGAATGCTAAGGTAGGAGACCTAGGAGGACCCCATTGCTGACACAGAAACCTAAAGCCAGATTGGAGTTTGCCAAAACTTACCGGAGGAAGCCAAAATCCTTTTGGCAGAATGTGCTGTGGACAGATGAAACAAAATTACAGATTTTTGGTAAATCACACACTGTTTTCAGAAAAAGAAATGAGGCCATTAAAAGAAAATACAGTCCCCTACAGTCAAACATGGTGGAGGTTCACTGATATTTTGGGGTTGCTTTGCTGCTTCAAGCACTAAATGCCTTGACCATGTGCATGGCATTATGAAATCTGAAGACTACCAAAGAATTCTGGGGTGCAATTTAGGGCCCAGTGTCAGAAAGTTGGGTCTCCGTCAGAGGTCATGTGTCTAACAGCAAGTCAATGACCCACAGCACACGTCTAAAAACACCCAGAAATGGTTTAAGACAAAAGCACTGGAAAGTACTGCACTGGCCAGCAATGTGTTCAGATATAAATACCATAGAGCACCTGTGGAGAGATCTCAAAACCGCAGTTGGGAAAATGAACCCTTCCAATCGGAGACATCTGGAGCAGTTGGCGAAAAAAAGAGTGGTCCACAATTCCAATAGAGTGGTGGAAGAAACTCATTGATGGTTACAGAAAGCAATTGAGTTCAGTTACCTTTTGCATGGGGTGTGCTACCTAATATTAAATCGAGGGTACCAATAATTTTGTCCAGTCCATTTTTGGAGTTTTGCATGGAATGTGCCAGATTTGGCTTTTTGTTTCTCCACTTTTTTGTGTCATGTCAATACAAACAAAAGATATAAACATGAGAGTGCCTAAACATTTGTAAATGCGATAATTTTCTGGGCAAAGTGGTGCATTATCAGACAGAAATGCAGGGGTGTCAATATTTTTGGCCATGACTGTAGGTATGAAACATTCTGATGAAACAAAATACCTGAAAAGCGTTTATCTTGTTGAATGTGGCATTGTAAACTGTAAAATAAGTTAAATGTTCCAAAAAGGGATATTCGTAAATAAAATTAGCTGAATACTACAAATACCTACTTTTCTTAAGACGTAGCCAAAGGCAGTCTTCCACTTTTATCTTCCACATTAGTTCTGATAAACACATTTTTTCAGATTTGGGAGAATTAATCAACAATTTCACATTTTTCAAAAAGCGGCATTTGTTATGGCTGGAACCCCATAATGTTTCAGGAACCACTCTGTGTAAACATTCCCTAACAAAAGAATACACTTGCCAGACACTGTTATGCTTCTCAAGAAAAAACACCACCTCGGATTCATTAACAGATCCTGTAGTTAGTTTTTCACTTTTAGCGGCAACATCCACTAGGTTGTGCAATGAAGATACGACTGTGTCAGTTCTCTTAAAGTCAATGTTTAAGGTACTGCATGGTTTCAATTCACTCAGCGGATCACTTTCAATGTGTAATAAGGGATTGCTATATCTATCACCTTTCACCCCTTTTTCTGTTATATTACAACATTTCTTTAAGAGTTCCAAGTAAGGACATTTTTTATGATTTTGTATTAATTCTTGAAAAATGTGTCTCATTTGCCAGTAACGATTTGGAAGTTTCTTCCTATCCATACTTTGAAAATGGCTTTCTGTATGGGAGTTCTCTATGAATGGACTGGCTCTCAGGAATACAGTTTTAATCAGTGTCAGACTTCCTTTGGTGTTTCCTTCAAGTTTGTTGAGCAAAAAAGTTTTTAAAAAACCTTCCTTTGAAATGTGCCTTGAATACAAGAGCTTTCCAAAATCAATGTAAATATTGTTGCCTTTACCTGGCGTTGTACGCACTAAAGATTGTGAGGGAGAACAATCTTGTGGCACATCATGGTTACGTAAAAGAAGTGCATTACCAGCGGTATTTGTTTCAAGGATGTTGTGTTTCAAGATATTCTGCTTTTCTGAGAATGAACTTCGTGACACATGGTGCAGGTCTTCGACTTTAGAAACAGCAGGATTAACCGCTTCCATTGCAAAATCAAAATTGCACTCATTTACTGGCAGTGCTGTCCTGCATTTCTTACATGGAATACTACATGCATATAAATCTGAAAATCTTTTATTACACTTCGTTTTTGTGGCAGATGCACCAACATTTCTTGGATGGCTCAGCTCTATGCTATTAGGTTCCGGTATTCCTGTTACAGCCCAATTTACAGAGGGAAAATTTGCTTTTATTTTTCCTCGTGTGCACTTCATCCAGCTCTGTGCTTTGAAAGAACATATTTTAGAAGACTTTGTGCTTTTCTGAGTAAACTGAAATAAAATATTTCTTTGGTAAAGTGATGAACTCTGTTTAAACCAAGCAGGTAAAACCGTCTCTGTCCTGGATAGACTGTACACTGGTACACCACTAATTTGATAGCAACATGTGGGTGGTACAATCATAAACAAGGAACAGTTTTCAAGTAAGTGCATCATTACACTGTCTCCTATTCTACCAAGAAGGGTTTCCCAGAGAACGCTGGTGCTAACAGTAGTTGTTGTTGAATTAGGATAATAACTGCAAATATTTGGTGCAATTATGACCTGTAGTGGGTTCTTTTCATCAGCCAAGCCATAACCAAAAGCTAGAATGTTCCTTTTCTTCTTTTCACAGATACGTTGGATAACTCTGGCAACAACTTCTTCTTGATTTGAGGTCTAAACAAAAATGAATACATTATTTTACATATAAAAGGAGTTCTACCCAGCAACATTATCTACATACGCATTTATGGAATTGATGGAAAGAACAGTTCTGTTTTCTGGAAAGCATTCACTCTGTATGTGGTTGTGGGCGAAGAATGCTCTTTTAACTTGATTTGGTACCGGATTATGGCCAACACAATTTTAGGACTCTTGTATAGACTGTTACTATATGGCAACAATCAGATAGAGATAGATAGATAGATATATATATTTTTTTTTTATTAACCTATTTCTGTGAATATTATTTTTTGAATCTCATAGACAGAATGCCATGTTGCCATTCTGTAGATATACAGTATGTCTGTAGGATATTGTTTCCTATCTGACAGTAGATTACAACCAGCAGCCAGTGGCACCCGGGGCTGCCCAAGAAAAATGGTATGTGGCAATAAAGCGGCCACATGCCAAATCTGTGGGTGTGGCAAGATTGCATCAACAGTGGGAGGGGCTTAAAGGGCCATTTGCTTTAATGACTGTGCCAAAAGCGAATATGTAGCAGACAGTACAAACCTCAGTACACTCAATTTAATAGAACTATTCTTTTTTTTTTTTAATCACTGTGATATCACGTGTGTGAGACACACGCTGTAATGATATATCACGGGCAGGGACACACAAACCTTGTTGCCATTACAGTTTGAACGTAGGACAAAACTCCTCTTTCCCCCCTCCCAACAACTTAGGAATTTCTGGGCCCCTTGAACAGGCGCCAAAGAGTCTGGGGAACTGTTTTTGCAAGCCCGATCGTAAACCCCTAAATCAGATCTCTCAAAGGACAATCCAGGAGGTCCAGATAAGGGAGAGGGCTATAATTCTCTGCAGCCAGCTGCCACCTTTCAGTAATCCCAAACATGAAAAGGTAGAAAAATTACATACAATTCATAACTTCAGTTAGGAACATGACATAGCAATAAAATGTACATATTTGAATGTAGAATTTCAGACAGAATTATTCAAGCGTAAACGTCACCCCCTTTGAACATAAGGAGAGGCTGAACTAGTGTGTTCCCTTCCCAGGGTCCGGGAAGGTGCCAGACCCGTCGAGCTTGGACTTAATGTAAAGCCCTGTATATGCTCAGATTGAATTTCTTAATGCGAGATTGAAAAAAAAAAAGCTTAAAAAAAAGCTAACTGGGAGGGGATTGGGACTTTAAATGACACACGAGTGTGAGAGAAAGACACTGGATGGATATGGTAAAACAATTTATTTTAGAAATAGAACAATATTTTCATAGTATACATGATATAGTCAATATTCAAATAGGTCAGTACAGACCCAATATAGAATATGTGTACATGGATACAAAGATTCAAAGCATACATTTGATGGTATACAAAAAATTGCCCCCATCCATCACATTGATGTGGTTATGTAAAATATTCCATTATCGATAAACCTGCGTTTGTCCATGACCTCCAAGTACCCCCGCAGGGGGTTGGTCTAGAAGACCTTGTAAAAAATTGTCTTTAGGTACAGCATTTGAGGGCAGCTGGTGGCTCTACGCACGTTTCGTGACTGAATGTCACTCATCAGGAGCAGGCTCGTCACTTATCTAAGGTAAAGAAAAAAAATCATATAGATATATTGGGAAAAATAACCATGTGGGAGGAAACGATAATCCTCCATAATAATTCCCAAGAAAACCAACCTGTTGTACCCATGGACCGTACACACGCAGGCAGGGAGGGGGGAAGCCAACTAGGGGCATCCACAAACAGGAGCTGAGGCGGGATGCATGGCAGCAAGATCCCCCCAGGGCAAGCCAAAATGCAGGCACGGGCGTCTCCAGGGTGAATGTGTGTCTGGTGAAGGAATGGATAGTGATATAAGACTGAGTGGAAGATAATTGTGAGCAGGTGCATCATGAGGGACTGAGGAACCGTGGTCGGGAAGAAAAAAAAAAAAAAAAAAAAGGAAAAGAAAAAAAAGGGCAAAAGGGACGGTGGGGGTTATGAATGTGAGATTTTCCGGGCAGCCCAATCACAAAATATGATTTTACATACAGAACTGGGGAATTGGACAGTCAGTCTAAAAATCTGCCCACTCATGTGAGTGGTCAGGGGCATATGGCCCCACCCCTTGTCAACCAGAGAAAAAGGGACTGCTAAAACCCATTTCCAGTTCTTAATTTCCATCAACGAACCAACATCAGAAAACCAGGGAATCATCTTAGAAACACTGATTAGTCACGGACATTTCAAAAGCAAGTATCCTTTCATTCTGTTCTTTGCTGCAGTAATTTTGTCTCATTGCTTTGTAATCTTTTTATTTTACTGTAAATATTTTACTGTACCTAAAACTTGACATTTTCATTATTAAACCTTATTCTGAAAAGTGTTAATTTTGTCCCTAAAGCTCTTAATGCAACGATCACGAATCTGTTCCTATGAAGAGCGCTACTGTTTTTAGAATAACTCATCTGAATATACCTGTCTGCGGTGACAGCATGTGTTACAGGTGGTTATTCTAAAATATTGGTATTGTTAAAATTCCGAGCTCCTCTGGCTCCAATAGAGGTGGTGGCAGAGAAAGAGTTAATTGTTTGAATTAGCCCGGTAACAATTGCTCTCAAGCGGCTGGCATTTAGACGCTAGTCCCACAAACTGGGAAATCTTTGTGCTGAAAGCAGCCGAGAGTGGCATTGTTACATTCGTGACAAGCGCGGTGTTCGATCAAGGGGGTCCTCGGCCACCAGTCGGTGAGGAGGGCAGCGATCGGATACCCGCGTTTATCACATACATGAAAAAGGTTTTTATTAAGACGCCAAAATACAAGAAAAAACAGAGTACAACTGGTACAGAAATGTGAGTAAATCAGTTACAGAGATTGCAATAATTATAATCATCACAAAATGTTTACATCATCCATATATATTTTCCTCAGTTAACCACTTGCCGACCGCCAACCGCAGGTTGACGGCGACAAGGTGGTTCAATAATCGCAAACCGCCGTCATATGACGGCGGCTGCGAGATCGTACACTGTGAGCGCGCGTGTGCCGCCAGAGGCGCTCTCACTGTGTCCAGGGAGGGCCAGGGAGCGGGTGCGGCGGACTCGATATCCACGGCTACCCGCGATGCCCCCCCCTAGGAGTGAAAGAACGGAGGTCCGTGCATGTAAACACGCATCTCCGTTCTGTGAGGAGGGGGAAGGGCTGTGATCACAGCCTTCCTCTATATGGAAGCTGTGATTACTCCCCTTCCCCTGCTAGGGCAGCCCACACACAGTTAGAACACGCCCAGGGAACACAGTTAACCCTTAGTGCGCCCCCCCCCCCAGGTTAACCCCTTCACTGCCAATGGCATTTACACAGTAATCAGTGCATTTTTATAGCACTGATCGCTGTATAAATGCCAATGGTCCCAAAAAAGTGTAAAAAAATTGTGAGTTGTTGATTTTAGGAGTGATATACTATGCGATATTCAGACGGAGTCTGATACTGTGCAATAGAGGGCGCTAGAATTTAGATCTTATTCCTAGTCTCTCCTCCCCTGTTTAGACCCTTCTTTTTTATATTATATATATATATATATATATATACACACACACACACACACACACACACACACACACACACACATTTTTTTAAATATATATATATAGAACCTGTTTCTAAAAAACACATATAACTTTTTAATTATATTTTTTATTTATATTGATTAATTAGCTCTGACATATATATGGACATTTGCGATGCCATACCCAGATGAAACATTTACTAATTTGGACATCAAGGTCTATGTATCGCGTCTGAGGTGATGACGCATTGCGGGCCACGCTGGAATGCAAACATACATGAGCGTTGTCCTAGATGTTGTTTGGTGGTAACGTGATTTGCATCTACGTCATGTCTGATCGGAGCTGATAGGCTAACGGAGAGTTCCATATGGATGTACAAGAGTAAGTGCTGAGCGTGACCTCCCGAACACCTGACTTCAGAGCACCTATCAGAGGTTACGCTTCAGGCCCATGCTCTGTTCAAGACGTAGTAGTCGACGCCCTCGCCCACCGGAAGTGCCAACTAATGGTAGTGATACATTGCGGACTATGAGGGAGGAGCGAAACGAGCTGTCTGGAACGTTACACCTCGGAACACCAATCAGAGGGTACGTTTCATTGACAGCCCCACTAGTGTGTGTATTGATAGAAGGCCCCCCCCACTGGAAATGACGGTTATGTCACAGGTGAATAGAAACCAGGAAACTGTACACATTGAAAAAGAGGCTTGGTACACAAACAGAGGCGCTATTTTTCCACACTATGAATGTCTATTACTTCTCCGTCAGGTGATGAAACGCACGCTGCGGCGCCATCTTTGAACGACAGTATCAGACTTCCTGCTGATAATGAAAGGGGCGTGGGGTATGTTGTTAAAGTTTTCTACATATACATGCAATGACGGAGGTGGGGGACACCCCAGAAGAAGTCTTTGAGGGCGAAACGCATTGGGATACGTCCCCCTTGATCATTGCGATTTGGTTTTATCTGTTTGAATGGGCCCAGTATCACTTCTTTGATGTAAGTGTATCTTACCTTTTTAATAAATATTAATATTGCAGTATTACACTATGGAGAATATTTTTTCTTTTATGGTCCGACTGCAACTGTGGAAATCCTTACTGCTGAAATTACCTTGTATTATGGTGTTCCGAATTATTTGATGGAGTGTCGCTCACCTGTACCGAGAGGATTTAAATGAATGAGGAGAATTTGTATGAGGATCCGTAGCCCTGGATGGTTGGGTGCCAACCTCAATTGTACCCATGTGTAATTTCTCCACCCTCTGGTAAGCGCTTGGTACACTCGGTGGTGGATTCACTTTGAGAGATTGGTGGTGGTTACTACATGCTGTTTATATGCCGTTTATGAACTTGGGATATTGACATATAATTGTCTCCAATCAAGATTGATGTGTGTTTTTGTTGCGATACACACACACTGTTTGGACTTTATGATTCAAGCACTGTCACTTTATTTCTAGACTTTAATATAGACACTTGATAGGTGTTTCTATACAGACCAATGTAATTTGTATATTGGTTACATTAGTGGTTTAGAGATTCTCTAAGCACTTTTCAACACGGTGCACTCTACTTTTGTTATATACTATTTTACACAGTGAATGTGAATGTTTTTATTTATATAATATTAGAGCTGCAATATTTTTTCACTATTATGTAGGAACCCATACCGGGGAGATATGGAGCATATATACAGTGCCTTGCGAAAGTATTCGGCCCCCTTTGAACTTTGCGACCTTTTGTCACATTTTGTGAAGAACCAACAAGTGGGACACAATCATGAAGTGGAATGAAATTTATTGGATATTTCAAACTTTAACAAATAAAAAACTGAAAAATTGGGCGTGCAAAATTATTCAGCCCCCTTAAGTTAATACTTTGTAGCGCCACCTTTTGCTGCGATTACAGCTGTAAGTCACTTGGGGTATGTCTCTATCATTTTTGCACATCGAGAGACTGAAATTTTTGCCCATTCCTCCTTGCAAAACAGCTCGAGCTCAGTGAGGTTGGATGGAGAGCGTTTGTGAACAGCAGTTTTCAGTTCTTTACACAGATTCTCGATTGGATTCAGGTCTGGACTTTGACTTGGCCATTCTAACACCTGGATATGTTTATTTGTGAACCATTCCATTGTAGATTTTTCTTTATGTTTTGGATCATTGTCTTGTTGGAAGACAAATCTCCGTCCCAGTCTCAGGTCTTTTGCAGACTCCATCAGGTTTCCTTCCAGAATGGTCCTGTATTTGGCTTCATCCATCTTCCCATCAATTTTAACCATCTTCCCTGTCCCTGCTGAAGAAAAGCAGGCCCAAACCATGATGCTGCCACCACCATGTTTGACAGTGGGGATGGTGTGTTCAGGGTGATGAGCTGTGTTG
>BLSH010054919.1:176629-223620 GCA_018402905.1 Glandirana rugosa | reverse complement strand
TCTTCTCCTGCAATCGAGGATAGATTCCACCTCAAACTCCTCCTCTCCATCTACCAACACAGGTTCAGGTGGGGCAGTTTTCCGTCCTGGAAACAGGTCCTTGGTAACTGGTTTGAGGAGGTGTACGTGGAACACTGGGTGGATCCGAAGTGAAGGTGGGAGGTCAAGTTCGTAGGCAACCTTATTGATTCTCCTCTTTACTAGAAGGGGCCATATGTATTTCGGCCCAAGTTTCCTGGATGGGCAGGATAATTAAGTTGGCGGTTGCCAGGCTGTAAGTCAAGTTCTCCTCATCTTTTCCTGTCATACATCTGCTTGTTGTGCTCCTGGGTCTGAGCAAGAGTCTCCTGTAGCAGTTTGTTGTTGCTCTCCAGGAATTTGGTAATCTCCTGCGTGGCCGGGATTGCACTTTCTGGAAGGTCGGGCAGGAATGTGGGGTGGTAGCCGAAATTCGCCTTAAAACGGAGACTGCTTGGTGGCAGAGTTGTTGTAGGCGAACTCGGCTAGTGGCAACAAGGAGACCCCGTCGTCCTGAGAATAAGAGGAGTAGCAGCGGAGGTATTGCTCCAGGGTCTGGTTGGTCCTGTTTGGCCATTGGACTGTGGATGGTAGGCTGATGAGAAGGCCAGCTCAATCCCCAAAATAGAACATAGGGACATCCAAACTCGGGATGTGAACTGCACCCCTCTATCGG
This sequence comes from Glandirana rugosa, assembly GCA_018402905.1. Classification (NCBI taxonomy): domain Eukaryota; kingdom Metazoa; phylum Chordata; class Amphibia; order Anura; family Ranidae; genus Glandirana; species Glandirana rugosa. The sequence goes on along the minus strand of BLSH010054919.1, from coordinate 222,926 downwards.
ATACAATATTTTTTGGAATGTCGTGTAGGCGGACCATTTCTCTGATGAATACTTTAGCTGTTTCTGTAGCTGAGGGAATGCCCTTCAATCAGGATGAAATGTGCCATCTTTGTTATGCAGCTGACCACCACGAAGATGGTTGTGAAGCCTGCAGATGGGGGCAACTCCACAATAAAGTCTATGGAAATCTGAGACCATGGGCGCTCAGGAATGGGTAGTGGATTTAGCAGGCCCCAAACCTTAGTTCTTTCCGTCTTATTTTGGGCACAGGTAGGACAGGCACCTACGTAGTTTTTGCAGTCCTCTCCCATGTGTGGCCACCAAAAGGTGCGGGAAAGCAATTCTGCTGTTTTACGGTTGCCGAAGTGCCCGGCTAGGTGGTGGTCGAGGCAGAGCTCCAAGGCAGTCAGACGAAGCTTTTCAGGCAGGAAGATCCGAGTACCCGACCACCATAACCCGTCTTTTAAGGCAAGTCCAGAGTCCGCGGGTATAGTGGAGCTGGCCAGAGTTTGCCTGATCCAGGTTAGGAAGTCCTCCTGGACCAACAAGAAGCTGTGAGCGGGCAGGATCATAGGAGATTCTTCCCTGGTCTCATGGAACATCCTGGACAGCGCATCCGGTTTGACATTGTTTGATCCGGGCCGGTAAGTTATGTGTAACTGAAACTGGGAAAAGAACTATGCCCAGCGAGCTTGGCGAGGCTTGAGTCTCTTGGCTGTTCTCAGGTACTCTAAATTTTTGTGGTCCGTGAAGACCAGGATCGGATGAGCTGCTCCTTCCAGGAGATACCGCCATTCTACTAGGGCGGGTTTTATGGCTAAGAGTTCTGTCACCCACATCGTAATTTCTCTCGGGGGGGAGGGAGCTTCCACGAGAAGAAGGCGATGGGGTGTAAGGAAGCCTTAGGCCCCCTTCTTTGGGACAAGACCGCCCGACTGCGGTCTCTGAGGTGTTTACTTCCAACATGTAGGGCAATGTGGCGTTGGGATGCTTAAGAACAGGTGCTGACGTGAACAGTCTCTGGAAGGCTGCTTGCCCTTCCGTGGTCCAGAAAAAAAAAACAAGTGTTCTGTTTGGTCAGCTATGTTATTGGGGAGATGACTGCAGAGAATCCTGGAATAAATTTTCTATAAAATTTGGCAAAGCCCACAAATCGCTGTACTGCTTTATCCGCCAATGCTGGCCAGTCAATGATAGCTGAGACCTTCTGGGGGTCCATAGTCGTGCCGGTAGTGGAGATGTGGAACCCCAGGAAGGATATGTCGGTGTGTTCAAAGGTACATTTCTTGGCCTTGGCATACAAGCCATGTTGCCAAAGGCGGCTAAGCACACACTGGACGTGTTTTCAATGTTTCCTCAGGGAGGGGGAGAAGATAAGGATGTCGTCTAAGTAGACCACTACGAATAAGTCAAGAAAGTCTCTGAAAACATCATTGACCAGGTGCTGGAAATTGGCCGGGGCGTTACAGAGCCCAAAGGGCATGACCAGGTACTAAAAGGCCAAACCGGGTCCGGAAGGCTATTTTTCCATTCATCCCCCTCCCGTATACAGATTAAGTTGTAGGCCCCTCGAAGGTCCAGCTTAGTGAACACTGCTGCAGAGCCAAGGCGTTGGAATAATTCAGGAACCAGGGGCAGAGGATACCGGTTTTTGACCGTGATTTTGTTAAGGTCCTGGTAGTCGATGCATGGCCGGAGTGAATGATCTTTTATCTCAACTAAAAAAATCCCGGCTCCTGCAGGAGACAGAGGGATGGATGAACCCCTTCTGCAGATTCTCTTCTAGGTAGACCTTGAGGGCCACTAGTTCCACCACTGAAAAGAGGGAATATTCTGCCGAAAGGGACCTCGGTTCCAGGTAGCAGTTCTTTTGGGCAGTCGTACGGCCTATGTGGAGATAGGGTGTCTGCCCCCTTCTGAAGACATCCAGGAAGGCATGGTACACTTTGGGGACGGCAAAGCGGGTTTCCAGGTCTGGGTCAGAGAGCACCGCTGGTGATGTCCCTTGGGGCGGCTGGAGACAGTGACCCACACAATACAGAGACAGGAACCGAACTTCTCCGGTGTTCCAGTCAATGAGGGGGCTGTGAATTCGGAGCCATGGAAGGCCAAGGATCACTGGGAACAGTGGAGAAGCTATCGCGTCCAATAATAGAAACTCAGAGTGGCCTTCGGCCGTCCGGACCGGCAGGGGAACGGTCTCCTGAGTCACTGTGTCGGACTTAATGATTAACCCGTCGGCCAATCGGATGGTCGTCGGACGTTTCTTGGAATCCGATGCTGGGCGGCAAAAAGGAGAGATCAATGAAACCACTACAGGCCCCCGATTCCAGGATGGCCGGAACTTGGATATTCCCGTCGGGAAGCTGCAGAAAGATGGAGAGTACAGTGAGACTGAAGGTTTGGCAGAGATAATACTTCCCCTGAGACTGGAGTTGGACACTTACCGGCAATGCAGTTCCTTACTAGATGCCCTGCACCCCCAGAGTAGAGGCACAGGTTGAGGGACATGCGCCTCTGTCGTTCCTCAGAGGAAAGGGATGGCCGGAGGAGCCCAATCTGCATGGGCTCGGGATGGTCCTAAGGAGGGGAGGAGGAGGCGGACTCGGACCAGGGTAACTGGGAACTCTGGGAAGCATTCAGGTGGACCGTAAGGATCCTGTGGCTCTCTCTGCCCTGGGTTCCCGCAGGCGGCGGTCGATTTGGATTGCTAGGTTAATCAAGGCATAGAGGGTATGGGGTACCCCGACGCGCACCAGCTCATCTTTGAGCGTAATCCTCTGCGGTGTGATGACCCTGTTGAAGGGCATGAAGCGCCGCTTCTGCAGTGGCTGCCTGGTGGAGGTCCTCATATAGTTGGGCCATAGCATGGAAGAACCAGTCCAGCATGGTGCTCCAACAAGCAATGGGCCCAGGCCTGTGGTTCCTCCAGAAGAAGTGAGATCAGCAGGCCTACCTTGGTAGTTTCCAATGAGAACGTGTGGGGCTGGAGAGCAAAGAACAGCTCACACGAATTGCGGAAGGCCCAGAACTTCCTGCAGTCCCCTGCGAACCGCTCAGGCACAGGCACCTTAGGCTCCGTGGGTCACTACAGTGCGGGGAGGCACTTGGCTGCCACTGGCTGGGTTAGGGGATGCCAGGTCCCGAACTTAGTTTTCCAGGAGAGTATATCCTTCCTGCAGGTTCTTCACTGCCTGGGTTAAACCAGCAAGGTGTGCACATAGATCATCCATGGGAGAGGGCCCCGGCGCAGACTCAGACATGGCTGTCCGTTGCTGTCACGTACCTGGTGGTTGTCTGGCTTATGCGGGGGCAACCTCTTGCGGCCCTGGTTCGAGAGCCCCTGGTAGTGCAGGCAGGAAGCTCTGGAGCACAGGGGGCACAAGGGCTGGACAAGTCTCTGGTGGCAGGTAGGTGTCCGCTGAAGCTCGTGCAGGCTGGAGAGTAGTAGTATAATCCGGGTCGGCAACTGGCGGGCGTTGCAGTACAGAAGGATCAGGTAAACGGATGGTCGGGTACAGGCTGGGTCGGTAACGTGCAGGCGGCTGAAGTACAAAGGAGCAGGTAGAAGATTAGTCGCAAACAATCCAAGGTCAGGGCAGGCAGATGTCAGCAAAGTCCAAAGTAGAAGCCGGGGTCACAGGAAAAGGAAGTCTCAGTAAACACAGGGGGTCACAGGTGCAGGAAACGCTCTAGAACGGACAGCATCCGCTGCAGGGTGAGGTCTGCTTAAATAGCCCGTTTGGTGCCATTGGCCTTTTTTCCTAATGCATTGTTCCTTGGAGCTTTTGATATTTGCCCTACATCTGTTACCTTAATATCCACAGCAAGGGTAGGAAACGGGGCGACTCAACATCAGGCACCCCTGCAAATGTTCGTTGACCACAGAGACAGGCAACACAGGTGTTGAAAAGTTCCAGATTTTGAATGAACATTGCAGTAGCGATATATGCCACCATAGTGCAAAATCAACCAGGCAGGCGAAATCAAACATATAACAGATCTCACAACAGGTCAACAGGTGAGAGTAGAGACCAGTTCCTTGGAAAAATTGGTAGTGCAAATAGTAGTAGCATAGACCTTCCTTAGTGTCATGGACTGTAAAAGAACCAAGAAACAACAAAAATGTCCACATAGGACCAGTAGGCCTGGGGGGCCCCAACATCATCTATTCTTTCGGAATCCGAAGTAACTTGCAACTGTTGGTTTTCGCAACAGAACTAAATACACACTGAGAAGGTCAGGTGGTCTTGTTCCACCACCTGTCAAAATAAATCAATCGACCCATAAAGCTTAAACCGACGTAACATTTCCAGTCTCAAGTCAGGTTGTGGGAAGCATTTTTCTGAAGGGTATGCTCCACTTTGTCCAGCCAGGCAGAGGCAGCAGCAGGGTTCTCAAATAAATTAGTTTCATCATTAGCTGCTATGCGCAACTTAGCCGGGTAGAGCATTGCATAGGAAACAGCATATTTCCTGAGCCACTTTTTTACCTCTGTAAATTTGGCTCTTCTGAGCTGCACTTCCGCAGAAAAATCTGGGTAGAAAGAGATCCTAGTATTATCGATTTTTAATAGATCACCTTTGGTCCTGGCCAAAGTCAGCACAGTGTCTCTATCCTTAAAAAGGAGTAGCTTGAACAGGAATGGTCTCGGAAGCTCTCTTGGTTTAGGTGGTCTAGCTGGGACCCTATGGGCCCTTTCCACCGCAAACAGAATCGGCACCAAATGTATTGACAAGCCACTTTTCTATGAATGCCACTGGGTTCTTGCCTTCTGTTCTTTCTGGAATACCTACCGCCCCGCACGTAATTATGTCTCAGTCTATTCTCCATGTCTTCAATGCGTGCGGCGTTGCCTGAGGCAATAGACTGCACATGGTTAACCCCTCTTTGCAATGGCGCCACTTCATCCTCAACATTATTCTAATCTCCAGGGCCCCAGTGCGATCACGTAACTTTTGCACATCATGTCTGACCAAGTTAACTTCATGTTTGACCCCTTTAATTTCGGTGGCAAGAGTAGCAGTTGCTACATTACCTGAGGTGATGGCCACCATTATGTCCCGCAGTGTAGGTTCTGGGCCAGAGTCACTGAAAGGGTTAGGCCAGGCTGCAGGCAATGAGGCCTGTGTACTCACTGTGTCCCATGCTTTGATGTCCGTGGGATCTATATGACAGTCGGGTTCCAGATTGTCAGCCTCCTCCATTCTCTCATGCTCCAGGGAGATAGCTGCATTTTTCACTGGTGTGTCTAACAGCAGGCTAGGCAAACAACTTCATTGCTGCCTCCTTTGCAGAGTGATGTGCACGGGCACCATCTCGCCCCACATGGTCCGCCACGGCTAGGGCTTCTTTCCCCTTTTTAGACATTTTATGTCGCTGGGGACAGGCACCGGAGGGTAGAGTGGACCTCCAGGAGTACCCCCCTGCCAGAGAGAGGTTGTCGGTTTGGTCGTTACGGCGATTTTACAGGATCAGTGGACAGATCTCTGGCAGAGCTATAGCTCAGTGCATCCTACACCATCATCTGCAAGCCACGCCCCCCAAAATAAAACTATTCTATTGCATATCCTTCACTACACAAAGTCTTGTTTTTTGTTTTTTTTTCTTCTAAATAAACAGGTTATATCTGCTCTGTATAGTGGTTTTGCACAAAGCAGCTCGGATCCTCCTCTTCTTGGGTCCCTCGTCAGCACTCCTGGCCCCTTCCTCTTTCTGGGTGCCCCCACAGCAAACCGCTTCAAATGGGGGCACCGAAGCAGGTATGCTACCAAGCCACAGCTCTGTGTGTTCATGCACACACGGAGCAATGGCTCGAATCCGCTCCCTCTCTTCTGATTGACTCACTGGCTGTGATTGACAGCATTATGAGTCAATGGCTACCACTGCTTCCAAAAGCCAATCAGGAGTGCAAGTCCCCAGACAGCCAAGGCTCTCATGGATATCGCTGGATCTAGATGGGGCTCAGGTAAGAATTAGGTGGGACTGGGGGGACTGCTGCACACAGGTTTTTTTCCCTTCATGCATAAAATGAGCCTTTACAACCACTTTAACAAAGAATGTGCTGTACTTAGAATGCAGTAGTCAGGAGTAAGAAATGTAAAACAGAGTGAGGGGGATTTATCAAAAACTGGTGCAGTCAGAATTTGTAATGGCGGTGCATGGCAACCAATCTGCTTCTATCTTCATCTTGCTCAGCTTTAAAAATGAAAGCTATGAGCCGATTGGTTGCCATGCACAGCTGCTCCAGATACTGTCTGCTCTAGTTTTGATAAATTCCCCTAAGGGCTCATTCAGACAGGCCCTGAGACAGGTCCTGTATGCTGAGACACTTTTTGCTGCATCTGCATCCACTAGAGAGCTTCATCTATAGAAGTGGGTGCACAGATCCGAATGCAGACACTGTGCGTTCAGATACATGCATCCCTTCCTGTCCGAATGTCAAATTTTGACATTCAACTATGTCCATGCAGCTGCTGCATCCCAACTGACTTTGAGTGGACTGCCTGCACAAGGATGCACAGAACACCAAGTATCCCCATGTGGTACACGGCCATCACACTAGACATGGACACATATGCTCCGTGTGAATGAGGCCCAATTGCCATGTGGACCGGATAACACGAAAGAGGTGATGTTGGATAATTAAAAGAGAAGTAGGGGAATTTTATTTATGAATCATACTTATCTAGGTAGATGCCGCATCTGTCCCCCACTGGCTCTAAGGCTAAGAACCAAGTAATCAAACATCTGCTCACTCAGTTCTCCCTGAGCAGAGAGCTGGTGACTGTCTGGCTCTCTGCTCTGCACCCTCCCCGTGCTCACTGAAACACTGGACTGTGGAGGGGGCGGAAGTCGCCAGCTCAGGTGCTCAGCGGTTCGCTGAGAGGCTGAGCTGGGTGCTAGTCCAGGCATGTGAGCAGTTCCCAACCATACAGTTGTGATCTTTCCCCAGCCTGGACTGACTGTCACATCAGCCGAGAGCGGGATTAAGCCTGCTGGCAGCTGAAAATAGGCAACCAGGCTTTGGCTGTACTTCTCCTTTAATAATTATCACACGACCTGTCTCTCTGCTCCTGTTTGGCATTACTTGCGACAATTGGTAAATGTCCCCATTTATGTTAACTCATCCTCCAGGGCCCAGGCAGGCTGTTCCTCAGCCCAGGATTTAAATCCAGACTCTCTCCCTGAAGCTGGAAGGTCCTTCAGGCACCCTCTGTCCTAGTCCAGAGGGACTCCACAAACCCACTCTCATAGTCCAGGGCCTCCAGACAGCCCCTCTCCTAATCTGGGACCTACAGGCACCCCCTCACCTAGTCCAGTATTTCCCTTGTACCCCCCCTCCCTATCCAGAGGCCTTTGCCACACCAACCACCATTTGCTAGTCAATGGCCTCCTCTGCACCCACCCCCCTAGTCCAGTGCCTCCTTTACTGCCCACCCCAAGTTAAGAGCCTCCTCTGCTCTTCAAATCCAGGTCCTTTATCAACCCCACTTTTCAAGTCCAGGGCCTCCTCTACACCCTTCCCCAGTCCAGGGCCTCCGGTGTACCCCCTCCTAGCCCAGGTCCCCCTCTGCACCCCCCAGTCCAGAGCCTCCTGTGTACTCCACGCCTAGTCCAAGGCCTCCTCTGCATCCCCCACTCAAGCACCTCCTCTGCACCCCCCCACTCCAGCACCTCATCTGCACCCTACCCAGTCCAGGGCCTCCTCTGCACCCCCCAAGCCCAGGACCTCATCTGCATCCCCCAATATGGGGTCTGCTCTGCGCCCCCCCAGGTCAGGGCCTACTCTGCAGCTCCCAAACCCAGGGCCTCCTCTACACCCTCAACACCCCAGGGCCCCCACTGCACCCTCCAGTCCAGGGCCTGCTCTGCACCCCCCTCAGCCCAGGGCTTTCACTGCACCCCCTAGTCCAGGGCCTGCTCAGCAACCCCCCAGTACAGGGCCTTGTTTGGAGCCTCCCCTAGACATAGGCTGTTTGGGCACTGGGCATGACTGTCCATTACAGTTGATCAGGCAGCTGTGACACCCTTAAAGCAGCGGTGCAGGTGGGGCGGCACCCCTGGCGGTGCCCCCCTAGATAAGTCACTGCCCCCCTAGTTTTGGCCTTGCCAGCAGCCCATAATAAACTGAACTGTGTGAACCCCTGCTTTAACCACTTCAAGAAAGGACATTTATACCTCCTTCCTGCCCAGACCAATTTTCAGCATTTAGTGCTCTCACACTTTGAATGCCAATTACTAAGTCATGCTAGATTTGAACAGGTAAGCAGCACTCAACAGGTGAATTCTGCAGCTTGCAATTTATTGAAACAAAGGCATGTACAGGTAAGTAGAGGCAGGTAGGTGCGTTTACCTGCCTGTACTTACCTGTACCTGTACATGCCTTTGTTTCAATAAATTGCAAGCTGCAGAATTCACCTGTGGAGTGCTGCTTACCTGTTCAAATCTATGCATGATTCACGGTGGCGAGCCTTTGCAGGCACCCCGGGTTTACAACCAGTTTACCTTCTCTAGCCTGAGCGGTGTATGGTTTGGTTTTGGACACCAAGTCATGCTACACTATTATATATATTTTTATATATATCATATAGAATATATTTTTTTTGCACAAAACAAGTTATTTCTCACACACAGCATATGCCTACTTACAATTACACCCCAAAGTACATTCTGCTACTTGCCCCAAGTATGGCGATACCACGTGTGAGACTTTTTCACAGCCTGGCCACATAGAGAGGTCCAACATGCAGGGATGACCGTCAGGCATTCTAGGAGCAGAAATTTCACATCTAATTTCTTAACGACCAATTACACTTTTGAAGGCCCTGGAGCACCAGGACAATAGAATTACCCACAAAATGACCCCATTTTGGAAAGCAAACACCCCTACATATATTCTATGAGGCATTATGAGTCTTTTGAATGGTTTATTTTTTTCCACAAGTCTTCGGAAAACTTGGAAAGAAAATGAAAACTACTTTTTTTTTTTTTTTTTACACAAAGTGGTCAATTTATAAGATATTTCTAAACATAGCATGTACATAGCAAAAATTATCCCCCCAAAACATATTCTGCTACTCATCCTGAGTATGGCAATACCACATGTGTGAGACTTTTACACAGCCTGGCCACATAGAGAGGTCCAACATGCAGGGAGCACCGTCAGACGTTCTAGAAGCATAAATTACACATATAATTTCCTAACCACCTATTATATTTTTGAAGGCCCTGCAGCACCAGGACAGTGGAATTACCCACAAAATGACCCCATTTTGGAAAGAAAACAACCAAGGTATATTCTATGAGGCATGGGCTGCAGATAGGTACTCGGTTACAGGTACTCGGGTAATCTGATGGGCTGGTGACAAGTACTCGGATATCTTTATGGGCAGGTGACAGGTACTCTGATAGGCTGTGACAAGTACTTTGATGGGGTGGTGACAGGTTCTCTTTATTACTGGGGGGGGCAATCAGTGTGCTTAGTGTAAACTGTAAGCGGTAACAAGCTTTTACCGCAATCTCCTCCTTACACGCAATCGGTGTGTGAGGAGGGCGACCCAGTAACAGCTCGTTACCGCGATTTGACATTCTGTGACTGGCTGTGTCCAATTTCATTAGCTCTTTGCCCTGATCGGGGCTGGGCCTTGCCTGAGGGACAAGCCTCAACCCTGATCACTGCGCTGGGCGCCCCCATGCACGTGTATCTCCATAGTGACCAGCTGTGATTGGACACATCTGGTCACGTGGTAAACAACCAATTTCATTGGCTTTTTACCCTGATCGGGGAGGGGCTATGTCCTGAGGGACATGCCAGCTCCCCGATCGCCACGCTGTGGGCCCACGGTGGACGTCATATGACGTCCGCCCCGGATCTACGGAGTGTCCCTGCTGGTAGGGAAGTGGTTAAGCATAATATATTTTTGCCAGATAAGCCCTTACAGAATTCATTAAAATACTGAAGTCAAATACCAAACTTTAACAACTGTTCGAAAATTTCAAAGAGAACAAGGCTTTTGCAGTGCAGAATGACATTTATTAGCCGTATATGCAGAAAAAACTAGTTTCTAAAGTTTAGAAAATGTCTTTAACCATAAAAGAGAGGACACTAAAGGCCAGCAGTATGCAGAAAGAAGCAGGAATGCAAACATGATTGCTCAGAAAAGACCAGATTTTTTTTTTTTTTTTTAGGACCTCAGTCAAGGCTTCTAACTTTAACCACTTCCGTACCGCCGGACGTCATATGACGTCCTTGGGTTTGAGTGGTGATATCTGAATGGTGCCTGCAGCTGCAGGCACCATTCAGATACCGTTTTTTTCAGCAGGCGATTCCCTGCAAGATAAAAGTGATCTTAGCGGCGAATTCGCCGCAAGATCACTTTTATCAGCGGCGGGAGAGGTGCCCCCCCGCCTCCCGCCGCTTTCCGGTCATCTCCGCCGCTTACCGGACCCGCCGGCAGCAGCGGAGATGATCCGATGCTGTCCCCCCAGTGTCTGTGAGCCGACTGAGCGGCTGATGCCGCTCACTCGGCTCCATAACACGGCCGGCGGAAATGACGTCAGAAATGACGTCTTCCCAACGGTCTTAAAGGACCCGATTTTTTTTTTCTTCTGTCACTTTTTTCAGATTTTTTTTTTTTTTTTTTTTTTTTTGAGTGTAAGTATGAGATCTGAGGACTTTTTGACCCCGGATCTCATATTTAAGAGGCCCTGTCATGCTTTTTTCTATTACAAGGAATGTTTACATTTCTTGTAATAGGAATAAAAGTGATCAAAAATTTTTTTTTCTAAAGAACAGTGTAAAAATAAAAAGTAAAAAGCAAAATAAATAATTAAAAAAAAAAAAAAAAAATTTAAAGCGCTCCGTCCCGCCGAGCTCGCACGCAGAAGCGAACGCATACGTAAGTCCCGCCCACATATGAAAACGGTGTTCAAACCACACGTGAGGTATCGCCGCGATCGTTAGAGCGAGAGCAACAATTCTAGCTCTAGACCTCCTCTGTAACGCAAAACTGCTAACCTGTAGAATTTTTTAAATGTCGCCAATGGAGTTTTTTAATTTGCAAAGTTTATCGCCATTCCGCGAGCGGACGCAATTTTGAAGCATGACATGTTGGGTATCATTTTACTCGGCGTAACATTATCTTTCACAATATGGAAAAAAATTTGCCTAACTTTACTGTTTTCTTATTTTTTAACTAAAAAAACTGAATTTTTTCAAAAAAAAGCACGCTTGTAAGACCGCTGCGCAAATACGGTGTGACATACATTTTTTCAATGACCGCCATTTTATTCTCTAGGGTGTTAGAAAAAAATATATATATAATGTTTGGGGGTTCTAAGTAATTTTATAGCAAAAAAAACAGTTTTTAACTGGTAAGCACCGAACTCAAGAAACAGGCCTGGTATTGAAGTGGTTAAACACTTGCTGCTCTTAGGTTGTGGTGTTTCTTGGGCTCTCTCTCAATGCTTCCTCCTGCTGCAAGATGCTGAGTGGGAAGAGTTCAAGGGACATCCCGATCTCCTTAGTGATGATTGAACCCATAAGCAAAAAGAACTTTGTCACTTTGGTTCAGTTCAATTATTTAGTCGCCACTGTGACCGATGTTGCAGATAATTAAGCAAGATCTGTGCTTGATTAGCTGCACTGGAGGGCAGTGGAGACATTGGGAGGCTGAGGCTCAATTGACACTTGACTTGACACACTTGACATCAAAGTTGCATGACAAATTGTTCTCCATGTTTTCCATGTATAACCATTCATATATGCACTACCTAAAGTAGAACTATAGGCAAAACTTTTTTTTCTCATTTTGGATAGAGCAAGAAACGGTTATAATCCTTGTCAGATTTTTTTCTGCCATCTATGTCCCATAGCATTGATTTCCATTCACGTCCTGTCCCATAACCAAACAGGAAGTGAGAGGAAATCCCTGCAAATTAAGGGAACCCCCAGCTCACCAGAACTAGAGTCCCCCCATTGGAAGATTTCCCCTCTACTACTTTTCTGGGGACAACCCAAAATTTGGGATTTTCTTTTACTTTCAATGATAATGGTAAACAGGACAAATATAGAGAGGGTGAATCTCCTTAATGGGTCAACAGACAGCAATAAAAGCTGACCGACATTCTAATCCCTCTCCAATGTATCCAAAACAAAAAGAAAAAAAAAAAAGTTTGCCTTTAGGCCCCTTTCACACTTATGAGACTTGTCCTGGGACTTGGGACTGCAAAGTCGTATGACAAGTCGTTCTCCATTATTTCCAATGAGTACCGTTCATATCTGGACAACTTTAAAGTAGCCCCTGCATTACTTTGGCCCAACTTTGATCTAACTTGAGGCCCATAGACTTCAATTCGAAACCCTCAAAGACGCATGCAAATCGCACCTGAATAATATAGATGCGATTTCTGTACGACTTTAATATGTTTTCATTGTAACAAAGTTGGACCAAAGTTGTACTGATCCCAAATCGCATCAAAAAAATTGTGGCAAAATCGCTGTAAAATCGTGTTGCACAAGTGTGAAAGGGGCCTCAGTTATACTTTAAAGTTGCAGAAACTTCAAAGTAGGCTGATGCACTACTTTGATCTGACTTTCATGCAAATTGAGGGCCATAGACTTCAATGTTAACCCTCAGAAGTTGTGAAAGTCGTACCTGAATGTTATACAATGCAACTTGTGTGCAACAGTTGTCCATTATCATTGGTCAATGCCAAAGTTGTATCCAAGTTGCACCCATCCAAAGTTGCGTTAAAATTTGCATCATAGTTTTGACCACTTTTATCCCTATTACAAGCAGGGAGGATTTGATTTAAATCACTAGTAAAAAGGCTTGATTGAGGCCCCTTTCACACTTGTGCAATGCGATTTTACCGCGATTTTGGATCAGTATGACTTTGGTCCGACGTTTGGTTGCAACTTTGGCACAATGAAAACATATTACAAAGTCATACAGAAATAGTACAGAAAATCGCATCTATATTATTCAGGTGTGATTTGCATGCGACTTTGAGGGTTTAACATTGAAGTCTATGGACCTCAAGTTGCATCAAATTTGGGCCAAAGTAAAGCAGGGACTACTTTGAAGTCAGCACGAATTCAAGTCGTACAGATATGAATGGCACTCATTGGAAATAATGGGGAACGACTTGTCTTGCAACTTTGCAGTTCCAAGTCGCAGGACAAGTCGCATAAGTGTGAAAGGGGCCTTAGGCTGCATTCACACAGGGGCGACCCGACTTCAGCGAGACTTCAGGCGACTTACAATACGACTTATGCCAGGCAACTTTGCCTGTGGCCAATCAGAAGGGAGGGAGGGGGCTGCCCCAAATAAATTCTATTCTTTTTCACTACAAAATCACTTGCATTTAGATGGGGGATCTGACTTCTATTGAATTCTATGGGCACAAGTCGGATAGAAGTCGCCTCCAAGTAGTACAGGAACCTTTCCTGAAGTCGGAGCGACTTCAGTAGTGTACACCAAGATCACCTCCTTTCATTTCAATGGGATTTCACTTGTCAAGCGACTTGGGGCGACTCAAGTCAGAGCGCAATTCGCCCCTGTGTGAATGGGCACTTAAATCAACTCGATTTAAATCATAATTTTAAAGAGCTACTGTCATCTCTGTCCCGCAGCGGATCCTCCTCTGACTTGAATTCACTTTAATGGGACGGCTGGTGATGTGGCAGTGTCACAACAAGGTTAGGGACGTGTTGGCAGCAGGCGAGTGGATACCCGCTAACAGGCACTGCCATAATGGATCTGAAATGACAGGTGCTCTTTAAATGTAAGGACTTATTCTTGCTGGTGGTTAGAATCTTTAATATTTGCAAACAAAATGAAGGTTTCCTATTTAGAATAATAAGCTCTCAGGTTAGTAAAACAGTGATATCAGAACATATTCAATCATAAAGTTCGTAGTGTACAAAGAATTTTAAAACAATGGGATAATGGAATATTCCTGAACTTTGTTTTATCTCATGGTTACTGTGAAATTGTGTGAATGCATCAATGCAGTGCATGTTATCTCTGGATTCATTGAATGAGTTTACCAAAACAGTAAATATTGCAGAATATACAGCCTCATGCTACATAACTAATTAATAAATAAATGAATGTATCTTAAATAGATTTTTACTCCAAAAGCATTTTATTAAAATTTGATTTAAAAAAAAAAAAAAAAAAAAAAGTGATTGAAATAAAATCTGATTTTTATCCACTCTCATTACAAAGAATGCAAACATCCCTAGTAATAGAAAGAATGAGGAGCGGTCCTCTTTACGGAGAAATTACCTTTATACGCAAAAGATTTATAAAAAAATAAAAAATAAAATCCAGTCTAGTCTTTTATCGCCTCTGTAACCAGCCGGCCGAACTGTTGATGTAGGCTCTTTACCATGTGATCAGCTGTGTCCAATCACAGCTGATCACAGTGTAAATGGGAAATGCCGGGCGTGTCAAAATGGCCGACTGAGTGGACATGTTTCCCCAGAGCTCTGCTGGAGATTGCTTAAATCCTTATATATGGCCCCTGGTTATCCTGCTACAGCTCTACCCTGGCCCTGAATGCCTTATAAAAGCTTGGGCAAACAAAACCGGGGAATGAAACTTCACTTCCCCCAGGTGCTGACACGGCGGCGAGTCCTGGGCCTCTCCTGACAGACTCCTACGTGCCATTCCAATATGACGTTGCAAAACGGACCCCATGGAGGTGCCCGACTCCTTTCCGCCAGGAATCCCGAAGGTCATGGCAGCTATTACATCTGGACAAGTGACACTAAGATAGAGGCTGTCCAGCTGGAGGTCTGCCTGATACGCCAGAGCTTGGGACAAGATGTGCTCGAGGCTTACATTAGCGGAGGAACGGGTCGGCCACATGGAAAAAAAAAAAGGGAGGTGGCAGAATATTCCTCCTCCATTCGCTCTTTGCAGTCCAAGAGGAGAGCCTTGGAATATCAGGCAGAAGCCATGGCGAATAGGAGCCGCAGGAACAATCTTTGGATCTCTGGGTTACCGGAGGGCGCTGAAGGCAAGAACCCTACAGTATTTGTGGAAGAGCAACTGCGCTCTCTACCACCTACAGCCCAGTTCTCATTACACCATGGAGCGGGCCCATCGGATTCCACCAAATCCTGGCCCAGAGGGTTCCCCTCCTTGTACCCAGATTCTAGGGCTGCTGAATTTCCAAGACCAAGATGAGGTGTTGCGGGCAGCCCGAGCCACTGGTGATCTGGGCTATCGGAATACCAAGCAACTATTGTTCCCTGATTACACTTTGGCGACATAGAAGATTGATGCCATGAAAAGAGGCCATGAGGGCCAAGAGAATAAAGTATAGTATTCACTTTCCTCCCAAACTCTGTGTTGTGGACGAGGAAACCATTCGTTTTTTCACCGCTCCAAAAGATGCATCCAACTGGCTGGAAACTCTGCCTCCTCATCGTTGAAGTCGGCTACGTGGTGAAGTGCCTTCTGTTTAAGTTAAATCGGAGTTAAATCTTATTAGGACATTTTTTGGGGCCTACTTGAAGTATCTGTTCTGTTACTGACTCGTGTCAATTGTTTTTTCATTTTTTTTTACTATTACTTTGGGCCTATGTACTATCCAGCTACATGCCTTTACCTCTGACATGCGGCCCATACGTACCACTTGACTTAAGAATGTGCTCCTGACTTGTTCAGGAAAACTTGCAAATCCTCTTCACAATAATTGCTCCAGCATCTCCCTTTGAAATGACGGTCATTTTTACCTACAGGTAAGCCTATAATAAAGCTCACCTGTAGGTAAAATGACTATCTCCTAAACCTTGCAGGTTTAGGAGCTATTCATCTTGCATGCAGCCTGAGGACTCCCGTGTGCATGCCCCGTAGTAACGCCATTGCGGCTCCGGTCACTCACAGCACCAAAGCCTGTTAACAAGGAAGAAACACAGAGGGAACATGTCGGCTCTCAGCAGTGACTGGGCGTGCTGGGGGAGCTTAATTCTAAGGTATTTCATAATGTGCTAGTATGCAATGCATACTAGCACATTCTATTGTCTTGCAGGTTTTTGTTTCTTTCAGCGGTTTACTACCGGTTTAAGGATTTGCATTTTTTTCACAGGTTTGTGACTGTTTTTGGATGAACATGAAACCTTCGGCCCTCAAATTTTCTTTTCTGGCTTCACGCCCTCCACTTGTGTTGCGGCTCCTATGTAGTCTTGTTTTGGGACCAAGCTTTGCATTCTTCAAGAAACGCATTTGCAAGGCTCCCGCATTCTGAGTCTCAAGAAGGCTTGGGTGGGTGTGCATCAGTGTTAATTTTGTCAACAAAATCGTTTGTCAATGGCATTTTTACAGTGACGAATACAAAATGAAAAAAGTACAGCACATTTTTGCCCACTGACAAAAACTATGACGAAAATCAGATCCGTTTTCGTTAACTAATGAAAATGGGATGAAAATGGCAAGGAGGGACGTTTACCCTTGTGAACCAACTTCCAGTTTTTCACGGAGCTCCACCTACTTCCACAATCCACTCCCAGCAAGCACCGCGCCACGAGTTGAGAGTGACGACTACCAGTGCCAGAGAGTGAGAGGCAAGCAGCACTGTGTATGCATTACAGGCCAGCCAGGCTGAGGCCTCCCGAGACTCCAGTTTCATCCTCCTGATGAGACTACCGTGCTGCCATCTGCCAGGCACCCAGGAGCAAAGCAGACTGAGTGTACACTGACTGTACAGTAATTGTGGTACATTACAGCAGGCCTGAGGCCTCCCCTCCCCTCCCACCACCTTCCATGCAGAGCACACTGTGCTCAGCCCGGTAGTGGAATCCAAGGCACTGTGCTCAGACCATCATTTAGCAGTGCCAGCACTCTGCAGCAGCAGCAGCATCATCATTACAGGCCTACTCAGACCACCAACCAGCACTCAGGACTACAGTCCAAAGTATACCAGAAATGTCGGCTTCTGTGACTGTCACTGGTAGAAAGAGAAGAGAAGATCTATGGATGTATTTTACATTTGAGCTTAAGGACAGCAAGACCATTAATAAACCATGTGGAGCGACACTCGCTGGTAAAAATACAACAAACTTGAAGCATCATTTGCGGACAACTCATCCAGAAATGCATACAAAAAAGGTAAGCGCAGCACTTAACTCCACTTTTGCTGGGAACAGTCTTATGTACATTTCAGGGATTTTTTCTAACAAACTTTCTCGCAGTCAGATTTCATACCTTCTGTTATTCTGAAGTAATAGCTGTTTGTCTATGTTGTGCACTTTAGTCACTGAATTTTAATGGGAGTGATTTGATTTCATAATATCAATGAGCTGCTGCTTTCCCCAAATTGAAGTATCTCACCAAAATATATGTAAAAGGATGTGGTCAGTGGTCACTGAGATGGGCTGGAATTTTCACACAGTACAGTGCACCTAAAGGCCTAAGGCTGGCCCAGGGAAGGACCATAGTATCATACATGTAGACAACTTGGAGTGGACTGTGTGGGGTGAGAGAACATAAAGTCAGAATAACTTAATTTTTTCCCCCCAATTCAACCCTGTAGATACAGAAAACCTCAAATGATGAGTCAAGTCAAGCCAGAGCACCGCAGCAAACTATTTGCACTGCTCTTTTCGCTGCTTCAAAAATACAAAATTGACTCAAAATAACAGGCCAGAGAGGAGGCCATGGCAAGATGGATTGGGCACACCGGATTACCAGTCAGAATGATTGAAGATGAGGACTTTGTTAGCATGATGGAGACAGTAGATAGGAAGATGACTGTTCCAAAGAAAACTAAAATAAGCAATCTGATTGACAAACAGTATGAAGACGAAAAACAAAAATTCAAAAAGACTGGCTGCTCACCGGAAAGTATCTATTTGCACTGATTTGTGGACCAAAAAAAAAAGGACTCTCAGCTTCATTCCTGACTATAAGTGCATGCTATTTTTGTGATGATCATCATAACATAAATCTGAACACATATGGTTGGCCCTTGAACAAATTCTTTTACATGATGACACGGTTGACACCAGTCAATTATCACATGGATATGAGATGATTGATATGGGGGCGCTATCTGCTCTACTCTACGGGTGCATCATTGTTATTTTTACACTTTATTTGTAGTCTTGTGTAAAAGTATTCCCATATGATGTTAAGTTTTAAAATAATAGAATGGAACAGTAACCTTTTCTATATACTTTATGCTTATTTGGCTGTGTTTAATTTGTTAGGACCAGACACCATGTGTGGTGCATACGTTGCAACTTGTGGTCCACATGGTGCAGAAGGAGGCAAGTGTGAGGAGTATACTGGATAAGGCAAGTTCAATAGTGAACTTTTTCCACAAGTCTTCAATTGCAACATTGGAGCATTGTGGCCTTACTCTTTCAAATGACTGACTCACGCTGGTCAAGTACATTCAACATGATCAGAAGACTCCTCAAACTGAAAGAAAGTCGGTTTGCCAAATCACAAACATGGGATGGGACAGCATGCTCCCTAGTGAATGGCAAAAGCTCACATCATTGCATGACCTACTGCTGCCTTTGGAGAACATACTAAAACCCTCCAGGAGTGACACCATGTCCATGTCCCTGGCTGTCCCTACCCTCTTTGATCTACTCAGCCACCTTGAGGACTTTAAACACAACACTAGCTACCGAGACCTTGCCACAAATGCACAGAAAATGAAGGAGTGTGAACCAGCGTTTTGCTTCATTCTTAGATCCAACTGATGAAATGTTTTCGCCACTTGCAGCAGCTGCTTGTTTTGTCAACACTACTGCCTGTGAAACCCTTGTTGATGTGGCGGATGAGAATATTCAGGAACTGCTTAAAAAGGCAGAGGAGTATGCCGCAAGAAAATCTACACGCCACACACACACACACACACACACACACACACACACACACACACACAAGCACAACATGAGGAATTGCCTGAAGATGATGTGGAACTATCACAGGAAGTGGAAGAAGTCTTTCGGATTCTTTCTAAATGCCACAGAAGACCCAGGCAGAGGATCTACCCAAACAGCATAAAGCAGCAGGTCAGAAAATATAAGGAAGAGCTTTTGCACCAAGTTGCCACAATCAGTGAGGACACCTCAACAGATTTTTGGTCTTCAAAAGAGGGCTTTATCACCAGCTAAATCCTTTTGCATTAGACATGCTGGCTATGCCAGCTTCTCAAGCCTTTGCAGAGAGGGTATTCAGTGTCAAAGGTGACCTATCTAGAAGCCGGCCGAATACAGCAAGGGTCATGTTGGCATGAAGTGCTTTCCTTAAAATTAATCGAAACAAATTAGAAGTGTTTTATTCTCCAGGTATTTCTATTTCCAACAATAAGCCTACCTAATACTTGAGCGTTGTGCTTCTCTGTGATAGGAAGAATCAGTAGTTCAACAGTTTTAATTGTCAATTAAATTCATAGGAAAAATATGGATTTTTAAATACAGCTTACCTGTAAAATACTTTTCTTGGAGTACATCATGGGTCACAGAGCAATTAGAGAGAGAGTAAACCCTGATGGAGTTTACTTCCTCAATATTCCCCTGCAAAGTAGAAGCATATTATCTGTCACTTACCTGCAAACGAAGCCTGCGATGTCCAGCGATGTCCCCTGTGCAGGCATTGTCCGTCTTCAGCCCCTCTTCCTTCCGGGGTCGCGACTCCAGCTCTGACTGGCCAGAGTCGTGTGACGTCACTCCCGCGCATGCGTGCGGGAGCCGCCAGTCACAGCACGATCACAGTGAAAGAACGACACGGAGGCAGTTTCTTCAATGTGCATGTGGCGAATGTCGACACACGCAGTACAGGGTGCAGGTTTAGGAGATATGCAGGGCACCTACAGGTAAGCCTTATTATAGGCTTACCTGTAGGTTAAAGTGGTTGTCACGGGTTGACAACCACTTCAATTCATTAATGCCGGGTTATACCCTACCTTCAGGTGACTGGACACCTTCAACCAATAGACAGGAAGTTCCCCCCTATGTAACACCTCCCACGCCGGGATTACCTCAGTTTTTGAAGCAAGCAATAAGA
This sequence comes from Glandirana rugosa, assembly GCA_018402905.1. Taxonomy (NCBI): domain Eukaryota; kingdom Metazoa; phylum Chordata; class Amphibia; order Anura; family Ranidae; genus Glandirana; species Glandirana rugosa. The sequence continues at coordinate 202,887 of BLSH010054919.1, read as the reverse complement.
ATCCCCGAAAAAGAGGGGAGGGGTCTCTGTGTCCCGTGATGTACTCCATGAAAAGATTTTACAGGTAAGTTGTATTAAAAATCCGTAATTTCTTTATCATACATCACGGGACAGAGCAATTAATTCATTACTGCTGGGATGTCCCACAGCAATAGCCCTTGAGGGGAGGGAACACAGTAATCATAAGCCCACCTTGGACAAAGGACCTAGGCTGCTGCCTGAAACACACTACGTCCAAACGCAGTATCCTCCTGGGCCCTAACATCCACATGGTAGAACCTGGTGAATTTATGAACCAAAGACCAAGTAGCATCCTTGCAAATCTGGGCCATAGACACCTGCTGATGCATTGCCCATGACATACTCATCCTTCTGGTGGAATGGGCTTTCAAACAAAAAGGTGTAATTTTACCCTTTAGCCCATTTGCTTGGATAATGACCTGGCGAATCCACCTAGCAATACTTGAGCTAGTTAATGCCTGACCTTTGTAAGGCCTTCCGGCAGAACAAAAAAAGGAGTCAGTCTTCCTAATAGGAGCTAACATTTTTAAATAAACTAACTGCTCTAACCACATCAAGTGTGTGCAGCAATTTTTCCTCAGGAGTCCTTGGACCTGGAAAAAAGGAAGGCAAAATAATATCCTGGTTCAGATGAAACCTGGAAACCACTTTCGGCAAAAAATCCTGTCGAGGTCGCATGACTACCTTATCCTGGTGTAAAACCAAGAATGGTTCCTTACAAGACAGGGCGGCCAATTCAGACACTCGTCTTGAAGTCATGGCGACAAAAAAATAAATAAATAAAACAAACAACTTCCTCAATAAGCGGACTAACGGAATATGCCTGATAGGCTCAAAGGGCTGCTTCTGTAGTGCAGACAGCGCCAGATTCAGATCCCAAGGGGGTAAGGGTGGCTTCACTGGAGGAACCAGCCGCATAGCCCCCTTAATGAATGTTTGCACCAAAGAGTGTGATGCCAATCGGTCCTTGAAAAAAAACACAGACAATGCCGATATCGGACCCTTAATCATTCCCAAGGACAGATTTAGGCTTCCTCCTAATTGTAAGAATCCTCCCAATCGAATACTTGTGAGGCTGTGATCTCTTGGATTCACACCAATATATGTATGCCTTCCAAACCAGGTAGTAAATCTTTCTAGTCACTGGTTTTCTGGCATTGATTAGAGTAGGCAGGGCTAAATTTGAAATGCCTTTATCTTTTAAGACTATGGATTCAATAGCCACACCGTTAAATTTAGTGACCGTAAAGTATGGTGGAATATGGGTCCTTGGGATCCAGACAGCATGGAAGAACCCATGACTTTCCTACCGCCAACCTTACGATCTCCGCATACCATGCTCTCCTGGGCCACTAGGATCACCGGTCTCCCTTCTTCCTGTATCTCGCTGAGCAATCGCGGTAGAAGCTGTATTGGAGGAAACACATATTAGGGAATAATGATCCCACGGGACTACTAATTCGTTCGTCCCGATTGCCAATGGATCCTGGTTCTGGACACCAGTTTGTTGTTGAACCTGGATGCCATCATGTCTATGTCAGGGGTACCCCAATGTTGACAGATCTGATGAAAGATCTCAAGGTGAAGGGACCATTCCCCTGGCATCAATTGCTGACGACTCAAAAAAGTCTGCCTGACAATTGTCCACCCCCGGAATAAATACTGCCGATCGGCATGGCACATTTCTCTCTGCCCAAGTTAGGATGAAATCCACCTCCTTTAGGGCTGCTAGGCTCCTGGTACCTCCCTGATATATGCCACCACCGTGGAGTTGTCGGACTGAATCCTGACAAAAAAATCCCTGTAATCTGGTTGACCAGAATACCAGAGCCAATCCTACTGCCCAAATCTCCAATATATTGATAGGCAATATCTGTTCTAGAGGAAACCATGTCCCCTGTGCTGATGCTTATTCCAGGACTGCTCCCCAACATAGCAGGCTGGCATCTATGGACACCACCTTCCAGGACAGGGGCAGAAAAGATTTTCCCAATCTCAATTGTATGGCTTTACCCACCAAGAGAGACTTAGTCTTGCTGATGGAGACAAAAACATGGGACAACCTAATGCCTGGCAATTCTTGTTCCAGGCCCTTAGAATATTGTTCTGGAGGGGCCGGGTGTGGAACTGCGCATAAGGGACTGAGTCGAATGACGCCACCATCTTTCCTAGCAACCGCATGTATTGCCTTATAGAAAGTTGCCTTGCTATTTTTACCAGATTTACCATCTGTTTTATGTCCTTGGCTTTTGCTTCTGGCAAAAGCACCATGTATCCAGGATCATACCTAGCTATTCCAGCACCTGAACAGACCTCAGGGCCGATTTTTCCATGTTCAGGACCCACCCCAGGTCTTTTAAGGTTTTAAGGACTGCACCGTCCAGGCCACGTTTTGTTCTAACTCTGGTCTTGACCAACCTTTGAGAAGTAGATTTTCCAGATATCCTACGACGGATATCCCCCTTGCTCTTAGGAATGCCAATACAGGTGCTAATACCTTTATAAACACCCGGGGGGCTGTGGCCAAGCCGAATGGCAGTGCCACAAACGGAAAAGGACGCCCTTCTACCGAAAAGCGCAGAAATTTTTGGCAAGGCTCGAAAATTGGGATGTGAAAATATGCATCCTTGATATCTATGGATGCCATATATTCCCCTTTTCTTAGGGAAGTGACTACTGAATGAATTGATTCCATACGGAAATTTCAAACAACCAGAAATTGATTGAGTGACTTTAGGTCCAGATTGGGCCTTACTTCTCAATTCGGTTTTGGCACGTGAAGTGGTTTGAGTAAAAACCCCTGAATCTTTCACCTGCTAGAACCTTTAATCACACCCTGCTTAGGTGTTCTAGGGCCTGAAATAACAAATCCTTTTTTACAGGATTTATGGGGGACATAAAAGCGACAAGGAGGAAACTCCCTGAATTTCAATTTATAGCCTCCTACTGTGGAAATGACCCATTTGTCCAGTACCACCCTTAACCAAGTTCCCGCAAACTGCAGTAACCTTCCCCCCACCCTTGTGAGTAGGGGCACCCCTTCACAAAAAGTCGACTTGGAGTTCGATTTGGGCTGACTTTTGGGTCCAGGGTTTTGTCTGACCCCGATGCCTTCTAAACCCCGCCTGCTGAGGCCATCTGAACTGCCTGGAAGATGCAGAGCTCAGTCCAGGAGCGTTAGGAATTTTGAAGGAAGGGTATTTACTCGCCTTTTTAACCAGGAGCAGCGCACTTTAACCACCAGAATTTTTTTTGGATATACTTATCCAATTCCTCACTAAACAATCTTTCCCCTTGAAAGGGAAAAGCAGCAAGCAATCTTTTGCATAGCATTTCTGCAGACCAGTAGCGCAAACCGAGACATTTGTTGAATTGAATCCTTTAATGCATCTATCGCAAAACATAAGGCCCCAGGGATCTCTGATAACCCCTCAGAAGATTGCCCTTGGGAAGGCAGGTTTCTGACCAATCTTTTGAAACGATCCTTCACAGATTGACAAATACCAATAGCTGCTACAGCAGGTTGAGCTGCTGAACCAACCACCGCAAAAGAAGCTTTAAGCAGAGACTCCAGCTTGTTATCAGCAGGATCTTTAAAGCCCTGTGCATTATCAACTGGGCAAGTCAAACTTTTATTGACTGAAGAAATTGCTACATCTACCAAAATGCATGCTCCATTTCTTCCTAAAATTTTCCTCCATAGGATATAATTGAGAGAACCTTTTTGGAGGCATAAACACCCGATCCGGGTGATCTCAGTCTGCATACATCTCTTGTTCTAGTAGAGTATGGACTGGAAAAGTCTGGGAAGTTTGCTTAGGCTGAAATGAACCCAATGAAGAGGCTTCAGACACCTCAAAAGGGGATAACTCAATCAAAGCCTGAATCAACAGCTTCTCTGATTTAGAGGTTGAAAATGGTTCCTCTGATGAAGAGTTGTCGGGCTGCCCATCATCTGGGTCACCCCTTGGTACCTCAACCACATCCTCAGTTCAAATCGGGACCCACCTCAGGGGTACCTCCCTGGGGACGGGTTTCTCTGTGCTCAGCTAGATTCCCGCTAGGACCAGACCCTAAAGAAGAGGACCTCTCCCTCTTATTACCATGAGGCATAGCCGCAATCATACTGACTATTTTGCCCTCAAGACCAAAGTTGCAGCCAAATCATCTTTAGTGACATAGGCTGATTCGGATGCTATAGGTAGCCACAATGCCTGAACAGCGAAAAGGCTCAGATAGTTGCTCCAGGTCTTTCAGGGGAAGCAATATAGGCAGTAAATCCAGGCTCCTCTACTCAACCACAGATGGTGGTGCACTGGCTCCCTTAGATACGCCCCCTTTTTTCTGGAAGACATCTGCCTGCTTTGCAAGACCAGAAGAGACACACTGCCCCCTTAAAAAGAGGCTCTATGATCAGCAACCACTGCTCATCACAGCATTCCCCCGACTTCCCGTACGTGCAGCCGCCGTGCTCAGACCCCTTCAGACTCACGTGCCCCCGGACCTGCTGCTGTGTCCCTTGTAGCTGTGGAAGCGCCGGTGGCTCTGGATGAAATGCCTTTAACATGCTGCTTCCTTGTGCCTGCACCCTCCCATATGTTTCCTCCCCTTCCGGGCATGCTCGCGGCTCCACGTGCACGCCGCCGACGTCACACGCTCGCCAGTATACACAATTAGGCCATAGGGAAACAGGGAATCCTTAGCGAAGTGCACCATCTAGCGTCCGTCACCGATACTGCAGGCAGAAAAGTCAGGAAGTGACTTTAAAAAAAAAGAGAGGGGAAAGCACTTACCATTACCACCACAGGCTTCCTAATCTAGGAGCCAGCCTTCCCCCATCACGGTAGGCTTCGTCACTTAAGACCTTCAAGAACTGAGTCCTTTTTAAATTCGGGCCACTCCCTTGGACCTGTATAGCTCCCTCATGGAATCTTCCTTGGGCAGATAGACCAGGATTTTCCAACAAACTAAGGGTCCAGTGACTCAACACATTACAGGCAAAACCTTGTTCTTGTTCCGAGGCTCAGGTACCATCCTTTTAGCTAACTTGCCGTTTGAATGGATCCAATAAAACATCCACTTTCTGGGATGTCAAAGATATTTTGAAGAGCTCTCACTGTCACGACCACCACCTTCAGACACTGGCGAAAAAACTGAGGCAATTCCGGTGTGGGAGGGGTTATATAGGTGGGAACTTCCTGTCTATTGGTTGACAGTGTCCATTCACCTGAAGGTAGCATATAACCCAGCAGTAATGAATTAATTGCTTTGTGTCCCTTGATGCACGATAAAGAAATGCACAGGCTGAGGCTATAAATGCCATTAGTATGTGGAACAATAACCACCACTTTTTTTTTATCAACTACCTTCTCTCTTTACATTGACAAATTTGACAAGAGGTAAATAATATCACAATAATGAAAAAGAAAAAGATCAGTAACGGTCAAAAGGGACAGCTTTACGTTGGGGTCCTACCCCAGTAGTCTTTTTAATGTGATATTTACCTCTATTGTCATTGCAAATGCTGAGAGAGGGAGGAGAGAATAGTTGATAAAAAGTGGTGACTGTTATAATCCACATACTAATGACATTATTGCAGACTGTGCACTTTTTCTTTGAATGCAAACTGTTGAAATAATAGACAGTAAACTGATTCCTATTGTAGAAATAAGCATTACCCTCAATTATTGGTTTATTATGCTGTACCTGTTCCAGACTGGCAGTGACAGTGCCTGTTCAGTGTGCTGTCTGTGTGTGCTGTGCTTGGCTGTGCTTGGCCTTGTACATGTACAGCTGTGGCCAAAAGTTTTGAGACTGACTCCAATATTAAGTTTTCACAAAGTCTGCTGCTTCAGTGTTTTTAGATCTTTTTGTCAGATGTTACTATGGTATACAGAAGTATTATTAGAAGCATTTCATAAGTGCCTTTTATTGGCAATTACATTAAGTTTATACATAGTCAATATTTGCAGCGTTGAATTGACCGTTCTTTCAAGACCTCTGCAATTTGCCCCGGCAAGCAAGTGGTATGTTGTCAACTTCGGCATCACATCCTGATTGCACTGATGGCACTGGCAGCCATTCTTGCATAATCAATGCTTGGAGTTTGCCAGAATTTGTTTTTTGTTCACTCACCCACCTCTTGAAGATTGACAAATTCTCAATTGGATTAAGGCATGGGGAGTTTCCTGGCCATGAACCCAAAATTTCCAGTTTCGTTCCCCAAGCCACTTGGTTATCACTTTTGCCTTATGGCATTGGCAATGGCAAGGCAATGCTGGAAAAGGCATTGTTCATCACCAAACTGTTCTTGGATGGTTGGGATAAGTGAGCCTGAGGATGTTTTTGTACCATTTATTCATGGCTGTATTCTTAGGCATAAGTCCACTTCCGTGGCTGAGAAGCAACCCACCTTGTCCACAGATCTCTACAGTTTCACCTTTTGGAGGTTAAAACCAACCCAGGGGGCAGGCTTGCAATACTTCATGCCTTAATAACTGATGTTGAATTTGTCACTGTGGGTCTTTACCGTCCACCTCCAGTGGATACTACCTTGTTATATTCCATAATGCATCACGTTATACAATATGGGGTATCTAACGTGTTAGTTGTAGGTGACTAATTTAGCGCCCACTTGGGATATGGACAGACTCCACCCCTCTGCTGCCTGAACGCAATTTGTCAATGGGTATATTCTTTTGCCCTTAGTGATGTATGGCGTCAATTCCACCCATCTAACAGAGTTTCCATGTCACTCTGCAACATACCATACATTCTCCCATATTGATCTGTTATGTATCCCCATCGGCACTACAACGGGTAATTTCAACTGATATTCTGTCCAGTGGGATATCTGATCATGCCCCGCTTTTGCTGGGGTTACAGCTGTCTACTCTCAGTGGTCGGAGCATGTGGAGGCTGTCCAGATTCTGGCTCTCAGACCCTACCGTACAGCAGACTATTCCTTGTGTAATTTTTGGTTAGCAAATATAGACACTGCCAACTCCCTCATTGTGTGGGACACCTTTAAATCTTGGCTACAGGGTGAATATATTTCCCGTATTATAGAAGCTAGGAAGGCACAACCTCGAGGAAGGCACAACCTTGAGCAATCAGAAGAGAGTCTTCTTCAGGTGGAGGCCGCTGACATAGCGAACCATGATCAAGCTGGTTATGACACTTGGAGACATGCCTTGCGGGAGGTTTCCTTATTGTGGGTTGAAATAACAAAAAAGTTTCCTCACTACGGCCCAAAGGGTCTTTGAATTTGGTGATAAAAACGGCTGGTTGCTGGCCTGGCTGGCTCGTGGCCAGTTTATGGCCACACATATTGGGAGGATAAGGGATTCTGATGGGAAATTGCTATCAGCGCCAGAGGCCATTAATGGGTGGTTTTTAAGCTTCTATGCCTATAGGAGGCATGGAAGCTAAAAACTACTTATTAAATGCCCTCTTTCGCTGATAGCAATATTCAACTAGAGCTATGTAGAAGGCCTCTGAGCTCTGTGCTTACCTAAACGGAATCACTTTACATTCCCTTGACCTTGAAACTCAAGAGTGGACAAGGACATCACTCTTGAGGAAGTGCAAACTGCTCTTGGCCATATGCAGTTAGGTAAAGCCCCGAGCCCCAATGGGATCCCTATTGAATTTTACTCTCAATACCAAGAGCTGTTGGCGTCCAGACCAACTGCACTCTAAGCAGTTTACCTACCAGAACTCTGTTGGCATCTATGTCGGAGGCACTTATTGTGCTGGTGCCCAAACCCGGCAAGGACCCAGAGGATTGTGCCTCTTACAGGTCGATTTCACTGCTTAATGCGAATGCAAAGTTGTTGCCAAAAATCTTGGCCCTCCGCCTTACCACAGTGATTGAAGAACTAATCCATGTTGATGAGACCGAGTCTATGCCGGGGAAGGGCACCGATATCAATCTTCGCCATCTGTTAATTTAACAACCCCTCGTGATAATGCCGGTACGAGAGTAGTGGCCTTGCTAGATGGCGAGAAGGTCTTCAACTTTGTCGAATGGCCATTTCTCTGGGAGGTGCTGCCTTCGGCTTTGGGTCTCTGTTCCTTTAATGGTTAGACATGTTATACTGCACCCCCGCCCTGAGCCAAGATGCGGACTGATAAAAAAAAAAAAAAACCACAGTAATAGGAACAGGGTGCTCTGGGAAACAGGACTGTGCAGAAATACTAGTCCGCAGAGAAGGTGGTGTGGATCAGGCAAACAGTTGGCTAAGAAGGCACTTGAGCAGTACTCCAAGAGGAAAGCAAGTCTCTGGCAAAATAAGAACAAACAGAATGCGCTTTTAAGTGCAGTAACACAAAGCTATTTTATTGCCCAAGAATAAAAACACACTTACTAGAAGTAAAACAGGGAAAGGCTCATCATATCCATGATAGAACAGGTGTAGGGTTCAACAATAGGCAGTTCTGGGAGTGGTGTTACGGTATGCAGCCAGTGATAATGGATCCCAGCTGACCAGCAGAGGAAAGCCGCAAGGAGAAACAACCAGGAAACGCGGCCGCATCAGCAGGACCAGCGTGAAACGCGGGACCCGGAAGTGACGTCAACAGGAAGCAGCCCATCACCATATGACCGAGGACAGAGGAACTACAAATACCAGCATACCATAAGAAAGTAATGATAACATGAAGTATATGGACTACAAATACTAGCTTCATGCATAAGTCATGCACTAGTCATGTTGTCATGTTATGCACTAGTCATGCATAAGGCAGGTGGACCAGCTATCTGCACGATAAAAAACAGGAGGATTACAAATACTAGCATTCTCTATGGTAGCACCATAAAAATTGTATGAACAGCAAGTGCCGGCATTCACTACATTAGACAAGAGGCCAGCTTTCTACATATAACAGACGTGAATGCCCACATAAAAAACTGGGCTAAAAAAATAAAAATACAAAAAAAAGGGACCAAAACACATTTCATGTTACCATTACTTTCTTATGGTATGCTGGTATTTGTAGTTTCTCTGCCCTAGGTAATCTATTCCGATTATTATTTATTTATCACTGTTTTTTTATTTTTTTTTGCTTTTTGTTCTTTGGTCTATGTTCTTTGTCAATTGTTTAGGTGGTTTATGTACATAAATCAGAGCTGCTGCTATTTCCCCACCTGTGGTTCTGCCCCCAACCCGCCCACCTAGGTGCTATATAAACCCTTCTGTTTTTACTCTCTATTATTGGCATGAAGAAGGAACCAATTGCACGTTCCAAAACGCATCCGCCCCTTTCCATCACTTCCCAACATACACGGTCCACACTGGCCCTGGCCGCTTCCTGTTGACGTCACTTCCGGAGCCTGCGTTCCACACTGGTCCCGGCAACCTGGTGGTTTCTCCTTACGGCTTCCCTCTGCTGGTCAGCTAGGAACCATTATCCCTGGCTGCACACCATACCACCACTCCCAGGACTGCCTATTGTTGGACCCTACACCTCCTGTTCCATAACGGCTATGATGAGCCTTTCCTTGTTTTACTTCTAATAAGTGTGTTTTTATTCTTGGGCAATAAAATAGCTTTGTGTTACTGCACTTAGACGCGCCTTCTGTTTGTTCTTATTTTGCCACGGACTAATGATAGAATCTTAAAGTAAGAGTCATTCTCCTTGGAATGGGGTACTCATCAGGGATGCACCCTATCCCTGAGTGAGTCTTTTTGCCTTGACCATTTTGATAGGAGACTCTCGGCTTGTTGAGGGCTGGCGAGTAGGCTCCTTGGAGAAAAATCGAATTTACACTCAACGGTAAGGTCTTTTCCAGTAGCCTTTCAGGACAGCCACATTGAGAGCCTGGCTCCTCCCCTTCCGCAGGAAACACAGCGCCAGCCGTCATCAAAAAGCACCTCCCCCTGCCGGTCCTTCAGTTTTTTTTTTTTTTTTTATAGGGCCCCTCCAGCCCGCTGGGGAGACACAAGAACATATTAAATATTACCACTTATTTTTACTGTCCCTGTGTTGAGCTCCCCTCAATACCCCCTTTTAAATGAGGTGGGTAACTGGTGCGGTCCTGAAAGACTACTGGAAAAGACGTTACCCGTGAGTGTAACTTCGATCTTCCACCCCAGTCTTTCAGGACAGCCACATTGAGGATAAGCGAGCACTTACCAATTAGGGAGGGACTATGGCTTGCAACACCTTATGTCCAAAGGCTTGCTCCTCTGCTGACACCAGGTCTACCCTGTAATGTTTTACAAAGGTGGTGAAGCTGGACCACGTTGCTGCTCGACAGATCTGTTCTGGCATTGCTCTAGTCCTTTCTGCCTGAGAGGCTGCCATAGCTCTAGTTGAATGTGCCTTTATCCCCACTGGTGTCTCCTTCCCTGCTACGTGTAAGCTTGGATGATCGCTAGTCTAAGCCATTTTGCAATTGTGCATCTGGATGTCCTACATCCTTTCCTTGCCCCAGAAAACAAAACAAGGAGTAGGGTTTTCCTTACCGCTTTGGTTAACTCTAAGTATCTCAGGACGCACCTCCTAATGTCCAGGGTATGAAACCTAAATTCTTTCCCCCGTAGGGTTAGGGCAAAATGTAGGTAAAATTATTTCCTGGCTTCTGTAAAATCTCAAAGCCATTTTGGGCAAAAACGCCGGATCCGTCTTAAAAACAAAGCGGTCCGGAAAGACAACAAAAAAAGGGGGTCTGACTGACAGAACTTCCAGCTCACTGACCCTCCTGGCAGTGGTTACTGCTACCAAAAAATCTTTTTTTTAAAGTAAGTAGCCTTAAAGAACAGTCCTCTAGAGGCTCCAACGGGCCCTCCACCAGGGTCTGTAAAACTAAAGAAAGATCCCACCTGGGAAAGGTCAACCCCAGACCCTTCTTAGTCTCCCTAGTGATATAAAAAATTTGAATTATCCAGGGATCCGAGGCTGTTTCTCCAGAAAAATGCCAAGAGCAGAGACGTGCCCTTTCAAAAAGGTGCTCATCGCTAATCCCTTGTCCACCCCGCTCTGTAAGAATTCAAGGACTGCAATGGGATTATGAACCCTGAAAGAATATAAAAAAGGTACCTGTGGTAGGTAGTGTCCAAAGCTGAACTTGTGCGCTGAGGATTCAGGTGAAAAACAGTCGATCAGGTCGGCAAAAGACCAAAGTAGTACAAAAATCGATATCCAGAGTGGTCAAGTGGGCAGAGGTCATACACGAGCTGGCGAAGTACCGAATCAGCAGGCTGGAGAGTAGTCAAGTATTCAGGCAGAAGTTCAATACACAGGAATCAGCAATACAGAGCTAACAAACACCCAGGGAGCAAGTCCAACAAACGGGCATTGAGTAACAGGAAGAGCTGCTTTTTATGGGTTGCTTGATTGTACATTGTCTCCAGCTGGCAGCAGGTGGGGCTAGTGAGTCCAAGGCAGTGCATCAGGCTGGGAGAACATTGTGAGAACTCTAGAGCTCCCCTGTGGCACAACAGGTAAGGCTGCAGCTGTGGGGCCTGGAAGATCCCAATTCAATGACACCCAGGTACCTGACAAAGAACTCCTCTCACACCAGTCATTAAAGCGGAGTTCCACACAGAAAAATTTTTTTTTTATATTTTTGGCATGCTCTCTTTTTAAACTACACTAAATATATGTAACCTTTTGTGTGTGTGTACGCTTTCAAACCGCTTAGTAATTTACTTTTTTTTTTTTTACTTACAGTTTAATTTCTCTGCAACCTGGACTTTTCCCATTTTAGGTGAGGGCATCTGAAGCCCATCCATAGTCTCCTGGCATCTCCTGCCGAAAGAAGTGCATGGTGGGTAACCATCATGCACTCCTCGATCTCGTGCTTGCGCACTGGAGCGGCAGCCTCATAGCCGGGTCTACGCCTGGTTGCCATAACGACAGGCGGCGATGGAGGAAGATCCCGCCCATTGTTATGGCAACCCAGATAACATCTTTGGTCTGCCTTAAATCACGCAATTTCCTGTATAGAAATAACACGATTTTACAGTACAGGGAAGCCCACTGACTCCTGGGAAATGATGAGTCACATCTCCCAGGAGGCCAGGCGAAGCAGGAAGTGAAGAGTAGAGCCTCCAACCTTGAAGGGGCAGATTACAGGGACCACCTAGCAACAAGCGACTAAGGGTAAGTATAAACATATTTTTTCATTATAGGCAAAGGACTTGCATGATGCAAAAAATAATTTCCAGGGTGGAACTCCGCTTTAAAGCATTTCCAGACCTTCAATAAATTAAATTGCATCTTTTTCCTGCTATTGAGCAATCTCTCCTCAATAGCCACACTGCCAGGTTCCACCATTGTACCGGCGGGCACAGAACTGGACCCTGTAAGGAGGTCTTCCCGGGTTGGTAGGAACAAAGGGGGTTCCACTGCCAGCCACTATAGGGCTGAGAAACAGGCCCTTTTGGGCCAGTATATGGGGCCACCAGGATCAGAGAGGTTCTCTCTGACGGAATTTCCTCAGGACCGCTGGAAGTAAGGCTGGAGGGGGTGGGTGGGGAGACATGGCACCTTGCGAATCGCCATTCTTGCGCCATGGCATTCACCCTCAGAGCCCCCTCCCATCTGTTTAGGGAGAATAGAAGAGTCTTTGCGTTTTTCCTTGTAGCAGATAGGTCCACATCTGGCAGCCTCCATTTTTCTGCATTGAGGTTGAAGACCTCTTGGTTTGGGGTCCACTCGCTCTCTCTCAGCCTTATCCTGTTGAGGAAATCCGCTATGGTGTTTTCTTCCTCGCATATACACCGTGGAGAGCGACAGTGCGTTGCCTTCGGCCCAACTTAAGATTTCTATAGCTAGGGCCGAAGAGCTCCGCTCCTTGTGCCGCACTGCTCGTTTATGTAGGCAATCACTGAGGAGTTGTCTGATCTCAGCTGGATATGGTGGCCTTGTAACTCTTCATGAAAGACTGAGTGCCAACTCTACTGCCTTCAGCCCCTTCCAGTTGGACGACCCCTATCTTTGAGGTCTGCCAAATGCCTTGAGCCACTCGTGTCTCTAAATAAGCACCCCCAGCCTTTTCCGATTGCATCTGTGGTCAGCACACTGGAATCTGGAGTCACCCATAGATGACCTAAAGACAGGTTTTCTGCTTTCCTCCACCACCATAGCTCCCTTTTGACCTGCTGTGGTACTTTGATTAGGGTGTCCAGGGATTCCGGACGGTGGTCCTATGTCCTCAGAAGGAAGGTCTGGAGAGATCAGAAATGGAGACCTGCCCACTGCACTGCCAGAATGGCCAAAGTAAGCAACCCTAGTGCTGACATTGCTGTCCTGATGGGGAGAGAATGGTTGCCGTGCAGCAAACTTACTGCATAGTCTATCTTTTGGATTTTTTTCTCCTGGGAGAAATACCCTTTGCGGAGTGGAATCTAGCAGGTATCCCAAGAAGGTGACTCGCTGAGAGGGTACTAAACTCAATTTTTCTAAAAATTAGTAACCAACCCAGATCTATCAGAAACATTATCGTGAACTCCAAGTCTTTTGACCACCTTTCCAACGAAGCTGCAAAAGAGCAGTAAATCATCCAGGTATGCCACAATCGCAATTCTCCTGAGACGCAGAAAGGCCATGGCTTCTGCCATGACCTTTGTGAAAATTTGCGAAGAGGATAGACCGAACGGTAGGGCCTGAAATTGCAGGCAAACCTCTTCTTTTCCTGCTCTTACTGCCAATCGTAGGAACTTCTGGAAGACCTCTGAAATTGGAATGTCCTTAGGGTTGATCGAGGCCATGAAACAACCCTGTGGGAGCAGTGCCCTGACTGTAAATTTATTTGATGCAAAACTTCTTGTAAGTGACCGACTGGTTTAGGGGTTTTAAGTTCAGACTAAGTCTGTACTTTCCTGAGAGTTTTGTCACCACGAACGTGTGAGTAAAACCTTTTTCCTCCCTTTCCTCTGTTGGAACTCTGCGCACTACCTTCTGATCTTCTAGTTCTCTTAGGGCCCCTAGAAGGGCTTCCGCCTTCTCCGCGCACTGAGGAAGTTGCGTGACCAAAACTCTTCGTGGGGTTGGTAATGCAAACTCTAGGCGATATCCCCTCCTGATTAATTGGCTGGAGGAAACCGCTTCCCATTGTTGGAGGAACGCCCCCAACCTTCCCATCACTGTGGCTGGGTCATCATTGGACCTTACAGGGCTATTCAGGACGAAAAATCACTCCTCCTTTGTCCTTTTGGCCCCAAAACTTCTTTCCCCCCCTTCGGTCTTAGGGGTCCCCTTTATGAAATGGAGCTTTTTGGGGAGGAGGGGGGGTGCCTAGGAAATTGGAAGTGGAAGTTTTCTTTCCCCCTTCCTAACGCAGTCTTCTGGAACACGACAGGTCACAGATAACTGCAGACCAGTCACAGAGCACAGCGCCGCTCACACATGGACACACGGCTGTGAAGACGCAAGCTCTCATATCTGGGTGCCCATAGTAAAGATGGCGGCGCCGGAGGACACAGGGAGAACACGACTGGGGTGAGCACACCCCTGGACCATGGAACAGGTGAGTGGCTGTTTATTAAAAGTCAGCAGCTACAGAAGGGGAGGTGGGGAGCAGGAGCAGAAAGTCCCACGATATATCTTCCATAGGCGTGGAGCCCTAAATTGAAAGCGAGCTTCGCTATAAAATGATCCAAAAAAAAAAAAAAATAATAATAATGATCAAACATAAAACTTGCTTTTATAACTTTCTGAAGCATGTAAGACGCAGGTCACGCGATTGCTTTTCCCTGCTCAGCTTATCACGGATCTGTAGATGGGTGTGTCCACATCAGATAGGCATGGGTACACATATCAGATGTTGGTGGCGTGGCTACACACATCAGTTGGGGAGGGGGCGTGGCTATATACAGACCACAGAAGACACAGGCACGCTGAGCTCTTGCACAGCCTTGCCTGTATCATAACCATAGAATCCTTCACCCACAGTTGATCCAGAGGAAGGCAAAAAACCCCAGAAAAGCATGATCCAATTTGCTATAACAAGGGAAAAAATTCCTTCCTGATCCCCCGAGGCAATCAGATACACCCTGGATCAACTTTACCTAAAAATGTTAGTACCCAGTTATATTTACATTAAGGAAAGAATCCAGGCCTTTTTTAAAGCAATCAACCGTGCTGGCCAAAACCACCTCTGGAGGGAGTCTATTCCACATTTTTACAGCTCTTACTGTGAAGAAACCTTTATGTATTTGTAGATGAAATCTTTTTTCCTCTAGACCAGTGGTTCTCAACTCCGGTCCTCGGGACCCCACAACAGGCCAGGTTTGCAGGATAACTGAAATACATCACAGGTGATATCATTTGCTGTTCAGTGATTGCAGTATTCTAGTCTGCATCTCCCCAAGGTAATACATAAAATCTGGCCTGTTGGTGGGTCCCGAGGACCGGAGTTGAGAACCACTGCTCTAGACGTAAAGAGTGCCCCCTTGTACTTTGTGATGACCTTAAAAGTAAATAACTCACCACCAAGTTCACTATATGGACCACTTATATATTTGTACATGTTGATTATATCCCCCTTAATCTCCTCTTCTCAAGAGAATAAATTCAGTTCTTCTAATCTTTCCTCATAGCTGAGCTCCTCCATGCCTCTTATTAGTTTGGTTGCCCTTCTCTGCACTTTCTCCAGTTCCCCAATATCCTTTTTGAGAACTGGTGCCCAAAACTGAACTGCATATTCCAGATGAGGTCTTACTAATGATTTGTACAGGGGCAAAATAATGTCTCTATCTCTGGAGTCCATACCTCTCAATACAAGAAAGGATTTTGCTTGCTTTGGGAACCGCAGCTTGGCATTGCATGCCATTATTAAGCTTATGATCTACCAAAACCCCAGATCCTTCTCCACTATGGATTCCCCCAGTTGTACTCCCCCTAGTATGTACAATGCATGCATATTCTTAGCCCCCAAATGCATAAATTTACATTTATCAATATTAAACCTCATTTGCCATAGTCTCACAATTAGACAGTGCACTGAGGTCTGCTTGTAAGTTGGAGACATCCTGTAAGGACGTTATTCCACTGCATAGCTTGGTGTCATCTGCAAACACTGAAATGGTACTTTTAATCCCAGACCCTATATCATTTATAAATATATTGAAAAGTAAGGGTCCCAACACTGAACCTTTGGGTACACCACTGATAACCTCAGACCATACAGAATAAGAATCATTAACTACTACTCTCTGAATTTGGTCTTTTAGCCAGTTTTCTATCAATTTACAAACTGATCTTTCCAAGCCTGTAGACCTCACACATTAGCCGGGAATGGTGTCAAACGCTTTTGCAAAGTCCAAGTATACCATGTCCACAGTCACCCCTCTGTCCAAGGTTTTACTTACCTCCTCATAAAAAGAAATCAGGTTTGTTTGACAACTTCTGTCTTTCATGAATCCATGCTGTCTGTTGCTTAAAACATTTTTCCCCAACAAGAACTCATCTATGTGGTCTTTTATTAAACTCTCCAGTATCTTCCCAGCTATAGAAGTTAAACTAACAGGTCTATAGTTACTTGGTAAAGACTTTGATCCCTTTTTAAATATGGTAATCACATTAGCCCTACTCCTTAATGATTATTCCAGTCATTAAGGAGTCCCTAAAAATTAGATACAATGGCTTTGAAATGACAGAGCTCAATTCCTTTAGGATCCGTGGATGAATGCCATCTGGTCCAGGTGCTTTATCTACCTTTATTCTGTCTAAATAATTCTGGACCATTTCACTTTTGAGCCATTATGGATCATTTGGGGCTGTGTCACTACCACCCCCATCGTGGACATGCTCCTTTATATACACAGAGCTGAAGAAAGTATTTAATAAGTTTGCCTTCTCTTTGTCCCCAGTCACGCACTCTAGATTATTTTGTAAAGGGCCTACATGCTCAGACGTGACCTTTTTACTATTAATATATTTGAAGAATTTTTTGGGGTTTGTGCTACAATCTTTTGCAATCTGTTGTACGTTGTGAAATTTTGCATTCGTGATTTCCTTTTTACATATTCTGTTATATTTTTTGTAACATTTAAAAGATGATAGTGTTCCCTCATTTTTATATTTTTTAAATGCTCTTTTCTTATCATTTATAACTTTTTTAACTTTGGCCGTGAGCCACATAGGTTTTATTTTTAGCCTTTTAAACTTATTGCCCATGGGAATATACTTTGCAGTGAGTTTGCATACAGGTTTTTTGAAAAATTCCCATTTCTGTTCTGTGTTCATCGATGCCAATATTCCCTCCCAGTCTAAGTCCTGGAGAGCAGCCCTTATCTTTGTAAAATTTGCTCTCTTAAAATTAAGTGTTTTTATCTTTCCCGTATGTGTTTGTTGCTTGCAGCTTACATTAAATGAAATCATGTTATGGCCACTGTTACCAAGATGTTCTTTTATATGAATATTGGTAATAAGTTCTGCATGGTTTGTAGGGGTGTGCATCTCCACTGGTCTCACAATTCGATTACGATTATGTCAACGATTTGATTCTGTGATGCAGCGCGATTACTACCCAAATGCCCATGGTTTTCAACTTTTCATCCAAAAATTCAACAAGCAGTCAGAAATTGGAGAACTATACTTATTTTCCTCTGCCATTTTAAAAAAAATACACTTACCTCAGTTCCCTGCGTGCATATAGCAAAGTCTGAAGAAACAGTGACCACAGCAGACATCCAGACATTCCAAGAGTATTTATTTAGAACAGTAAATACTATGACATGACATCACTCTTGTATAGTGCTAGCTAGTGCAGTTTACTTCTTCATAAAAGAATATATTAAAATGTAAAATATAACCTGTAAAATTTACAGTTTGAGTTTACATATACACACATAGTCGTACCACCACCTCAACAAGAAAAATTACAATGAACCTATAACACACACTAGGTTGCAAATTTCAGGTTCACTGTGATGTTTGCTTGCCACTGCCACGGTGCCACCGCCAGTCATCAGACTCAACAGAACATGGTTGTGTGCGATAGACACAGCTCAGCTAGATTAGCGTTATAAGATCTTGTCACACTTAGTCACTTTACAGAAAACTTTACCTGCAGTGCACTGCATTCTACCACGATTTTACACCTGTAACTGAAGCCAAGCCACCATTAGAGGTAGGAAAATCCTTGACAGAATAAATTGTCAATTGAAACTTAAAGCCTTGAGTAAATCCTTATGGGATCACAAATATACACATAACAACCCCCCCGAAAAAAAAAAAAAAAAAAACACACAGTCACTGAATCCTTAGAAAGGGCAGGCCAGTGGCCTGGCCTTTGCGCCAAGCAGTCCAGTCGGGTCGCTGTGTGATTTTTTTTTTTGTGTGTACTGTGCATTTGTGTGATCCAATAAAGATTTTCTGAAGGTTTTAAGTTTCAATTTATTCTTTCAATGATTTTCCTTCCTCTGGTGGCTTGGCGGGCATCAGTTGTCTGAAAAATGTTTTTAGTATATTTATTTGGTTCATGGTTGAGGGTTACTTACCCCTAGCCAGAAGCCAGACAGTCAAGTCAGTGTGAAAGTTCAAAATGGGAGCAATTATCCAAAAGAAACCATTCTCCATTTTCATTGCTAGAAAAGCTATAACAAATATAAAATGTTCAATGTTCACTGTGATGGTTGTTTGTTGTCACTGCCACTCTGCCAGTACCACTGCCAGCCAGACTCAACAGAACACAGATGTGCTGTACTGTGCACGGTTGATGCCAGACGGCCAGATCGGCGTTATAAGACCTCGTCACTTTACAAAAAACGTTACCGACAGTCCTGCACATTACCACGATTATTACACCTATTACAGGCTGTAACTGAGGCCAAGCAAAGTCACCATTAGGAGGTAGTAAAAAAGCATTGACAGAATAAATCATCAATTGAAACATAAAACCTTGAGTAAATCCTCATGGATTGGGATCACAAATATACAAACACAAAATACAAAAAAAAAAAAAAAAAAAAAAAAAAAAAAAACACACACGTCAGTGAATCAGAAAATCACAATAAAGGGCAAGCCAGTGGGCCTGGGCCAGGTAGGTAATGGCACAGACAATGAGGTCATGTCGGTGACGGTGTGCAATTTTTTTTTCTTCTGTATGTATTTGTGTAATCCAATACAGATTTTCTGAAGGTTTTAAGTTTCAATTTATTCTTTCAATGATTTTCCTTCCTCTGGTGGCTTGGCGGGCATCAGTTGTCTGAAAAAAACTTTTAGTATTTGGTTGAGGCTTAAACCCCAGTAGACAACTAGACAATGACATTGGAATGGACAGACACAGACAGTCAGAAAATTCAATCTTGGCAGTGGGCACATTGCACAACCTTCGAAAAAAACAAACATTCTCCACCTCCTCCACCACCTCCAGTCCACAAGTGCTAGAAAAGGCAAGCTATAACAAATAGAATATGTTCCAGGTTCACGTGATGATTGTTTGCCAGTGCCACTGCAAGTCTGCCATGCCCCCTGCCAGTTGCTTGCCAGTGCCAGACAGTCAACAACACACTAACATAGTGTGACTGTGTGTTGTGGACCCATAGGCATGTGATCTGATGCGTCCCGTGGTGGCAGGTCTCCACCCCTATATATTAAATGCACACAAAAAGAAGGAGGAGAAAGAAGATTTGGGGCTTTAAATGAGATCTGCCACCATTGTTGATATTGTATGAAACTGTGTCAGAACAGACAATATATGTATGCAATAACAACTTTCCAAGATTGAAGCACATAGATCATAGTCACAGAAAATCATATAAGTGGCCATAAAACATACAAAAGTCTATTATGCGTCAAAATTCCAGTTACACTTACCGGTAACGGTGTTTCTGGGAATTCTTCCAAGACGGCACTGCTGAGAGATGACGGTCTCACCTGGACAGGAAACACAATCAAGAACAGAGTTTAAAAGGCCCCACCCTCCCTCTGCCCCTCAGTTGAGACAAAGTATTACCCCACACCAATGCATGAGTGCATCCTCCTGTGCTAACAGACAACACCAACACATAAAAAGGGTGGGAAGTAGGCCTGCCGTCCTGGAAGAATTCCCAGAACAACCGTTACCGGTAAGTGTAACTGGAATTTTCTCAGGTCATTCTTCCAGGACGGCACTGCTGAGATGATGAGCAAAGAACTCAGGCCTACCTTTAGGGTGGGACCACTGCTTGCAGGACTTTTCTACCAAACGCCAGGTCCTGGGGTGACAACAACTCAATCCTGTAGTGCCTCAGGAACATGTTCTGGCTTGTCCACGTGGCCGCCTTACAGATCTGGTCAATCGAAGCGCCCGCCTTTTCAGCCCAGGAGGTCGCCAGAGACCTAGTGGAATGAGCTTTCAATCGAGCAGGGGCTGGTTTACCCGCCTGCTCATAAGCTACCAAAATTGCCTGCCTTATCCACCTTGCCACTGTGGACTTAGATGCCTGGAGACCCCTCTTCTGGCCCCAGAAATTAACTAACAAGTGACTAGACCTTCTGAACCCCTTGACCCGGTCTAAGTAAATTAATAGACAACGTCTAACGTATGAAAGCTAGCCTCCTTCTCATTTCGAGGGGCTGCGCAAAACGAGGGGAGAACAATCTCCTGGCTCCTATGAAATTGGGAAGCCACCTTGGGAAGGTACAGGGGGTCCTGCCTGAGTACAACCCAACCCTATCCTCCAAAACCAACAAAAATGGCTCTTTAACTGTCAGAGCCTGTAAGTCTCCTAACCTTCTGGCTGACGTAATAGCCATCTTTAAAGAAAGAGACTTAAAGGCCGTCTGAGCTACTGACTCAAACGGCTCCCTGGTCAGGGCATCCAGGACCAAGGATAAATCCCACGGCGGAAAACCCTTTAACTTCACCGGGGTCACCCTCTCCCTAGCGAACAAAAATCTTTTTATAAGCGGGTCCACAGCCAGCCTCCTATCTAAGAATACCGATAGGGCTGCCACCTGTACCCTGAGGGTCTTGACTGCTAGACCCAAATCCACCCCATCCTGGAGAAACTCCAGAACAGATGGGATCGCTTGTCCCGGAACTTTTCTCGCCGCGCACCAGCGAGAAAAAAACCCCCATATTTTGGCATAAATACGCCTGGTGACTGGCTTTCTGCTCAGTAGAAGGGTATCAATTACCTTCTCTGAGCACCCTTTGCCTCTAAGGAGTTCCCTCTCAAGCACCAGGCCGTCAGGGCCAGAAACCCTGGATCGGGATGATACACTGGGCCCTGGTGGAAAAGACCTTGCCTGAGAGGCAGATGAAACGACGGGGCGACTGACCACCTCTTCAGAGTGGGAAACCAAGCCCTTCTTGGCCACCAGGGAGCAACAAGAATGAGATGCATCCCTGTCCGGCTTAGCTTCTGCAGCACCCTGGGGATGAGCGCAAGAGGAGGGAAAGCATATGCTAGTCCGAAGTCCCGTCTGTGAGCCAGAGCATCTACCCCTACTGATTCTGACTCTTTTGTGAGAGAGAAAAACTTCGGAACCTTCCTGTTCTCCCTGGAGGCAAAGAGGTAAACTTCTGGTACCCCGAATTCCTGCTTTAGCAAGGCAAAGACTTCCTCACACAAACCCCATTCCCCTTGGTGAACGGGACGCCTGCTCAGGAAGTCCGCTTCCACATTGAGATCCCCCCTTATGTGGACCGCAGAGATCGAGGGGATCCTCTTCTCTGCCCACTCCAGGATCTCCTGTGCCAGCTTGGCTAGTCTTCGGGACTTGGTCCCTCCTTGGTGGTTCAGGTAGGCTACCGCGACAACGTTGTCCGAGAACACCTGAACCTCCCTGTCCTGGATCTGACATCTGAAAGCCTTCAGTGCTTCCCCGACTGCCAGGAGCTCCCTGAAGTTGGATGAGGCCCTGCTGTGACCCCGATCCCAGGAACCCTAGGCTCGAGAGTCCTCCAGGTGGGCCCCCCACCCCCAAGGGCTTGCATCGGTAGTGACGCTTAGAGGCTTTTGCTGGGTCCAGGGGCGGCCTACTGACCCCCATCCTGGACTGAGCCACCAACCCCTTCCTGTCCCAACTGGACAGTAGGAATGTCTGGAGGTCTCGAGAGTGTAGCTGGGCCCAGGGTACCGCGGGGATACACGCAGTCATGAGGCCCAAAACCCTCATGATGGCCCTCAGCGACACTGCCTTGGCCTCGCACAGGGCGGACACCGCCCCCTGAACCGTTGCTAACTTTTCTCGGGGAAGAAACAGCTTCTGCACCACCGAGTCCACCTGGTAGCCCAAAAACCCCTTTGTTTGAGACGGTTCTAGGGAGGACTTCTCCCAGCTTATCTTCGAGGTTCCTTCCCAAGGTTCTCCAGGGTGGAAATTACTCTGTCCCGATCTGAGACCACTCGCTCCAGGGATGAGTTGTAGACCAGCATATCGTCCAAGTATGGAATCAGGGCAATTCCCTGGAGGTGGAGATTTGATACCACCTCGGCCAGGACCTTCGTGAAGATCCTTGGGCTGGCCGCCAGCCCAAAGGGAAGGGCCCTGAATCGCCAGTGCCGAACTCCCTGCTTCGTCCTGACTGCGAAGCGCAGAAATTTCTGATGTTCCGGGGCGATAGGAACATGGAGATAGGCATCCTTGAGATCCAACGTGATCATGAACACCCCTTCCCAGAGGTGCCTTCTGACTGTGTAGATACTTTCCATACGGAACTTCTTGTATCTCAGGTGCCTGTTTAACTTCCGAAGATTTATAATCAATCGGAACTTCCCCGAGGGTTTTACTACCACGAAAATGTGGGAGTAAAACCCCCGACCCTGCTGATCTGCTGGAACTGGAGCAATAACCTCCTGAGTCGCCAACTCCTGGACGCTTTGCTGGAGGCCCTGCGCTTTCCGCGGGTCTCTGGGCAAGTGTGTCAGTACAAAATTCGGAGGAGGGGTGGACAGGCATTCCAACCTGTACCCTTCCTCTAATAGCTGGAGGAGATATGGACTCTTGGGGTCAAAACCACCTGAGCCTCCCACCAACCGGAGGGTTGGTGTCACTTAGACTCCTTGGAGGAAGGGCCGGGACCAGAAAAAAGGATTCCTCCTTTCTGTTTTTCCTTACCGAACCCCCACTTCTTTCCTGCCCCTCTCTTTGTCTTGAACTTATCCTTGACCGGGGGGCCTCGGAAAAAAATGTATGTCCTTGCCGCTCTTTGGCTTTACTGGAAATGTCTTTCCTTTCTCGGTAGACCAGGCCAGTACCTGCTCTAAGCCTGCCCCAAAAATCAGAGAGCCTTCAAAGGGTAACCTGCACAGACGGGACTTGGATGAAAAATCCCCATCTCAAGTTTTTACCCACAGCGCTCGCCTAGAGGAATTCAAAAGGGCTGCTGACTTGGCTGTAGCCCTCACTGCCTCCACTGCTGCATCAGCTAAGAAAGCAACCGCTTTTCCAATGGCCTCCAGGGAATCAGCCACCCCCTTGGGACTCATACCCCTGCACACCTGGTCCACTAGCCTATTCACCCAGGCATCTGTGTTCCTCGCCACACAGGCCGAGGCTAGTGCAGGACCCATGGCTGCGGTGTTAGCCTCCCATATTCTGCGTAGCAGGGTCTCCGACTTTCTGTCCATTTGGTCGGAGATACTGCCAGCATCCTCAAAGGAAAGGTCCGACCGCATGGACACCTGCGCCAAGGAGGCGTCCAGTTTAGGAAGCTTGAGGAACTTCTCCTCATCGGCCTCACTAAAGGGACATCTACGCTTCCAGGATTTTAACTTTAGGATCCTTCTTTCTGGCTCTTTCCATTCCCTCAAAATTATTTCCCTAAGAGACTGGTGAACTGGGAGAGTCTTAGACTGAGGTTTAGAGAGCCCCCTGTACATTCTGTCTTGGGCTGAAAACTTAGGAGCAGGCTGTTGAATCCCCTCAGACGCATAAATTGCCCTCAGGAGGCCCTCCATATCCTCTGAGGAAAATAAATGTCTGCCAGGTCTAGACTCCTCACTGTCCTGGCTCTCCTGATCAGAATCCTCCCCCTCCTCAAGGGAGCTCAGTCCCGAAGGGACAGCCTCCTCATCCCCTGAGTCTGGCTCAATTGGGGTCCCAGGGGGTACTCCTGAACTACCCCAGGAAGACCCCCCCCTGGGAAAGGGAACCCTCCCTACCAGAGAGAGACTCGACACTACCACCAGACCGAGTGGCTATTCTAAAATTCTGGAGGGTAGCCAGCATCTCTGACTGCAACGCCAGGCAATCTTTCATGACCTGCGCCGCCTCCTTGCCGGTTAACTTGTGAATACACTTGAAGCAAAAAGGCTTCATGTGAGCCTGCGGCAATTTGTCGTTGCAATACCCACAATGCTTAGAGCGGGACGGAGTCTTTACAGGCCTAGTGGCCGACCCCTGGGCTAGGCGTGTTGGACCTGAAAAAGGAAAAAACAAACACAGTCCCATAAGTAAACAGGCAATGAGGTAGCCCCTGCCCCCTCCCCCCCAGGGACTCCACCTGCCTCAGACAAAAGATACCAAACGAGCGGTGGACATAGGGAAGTTTCCCAGCCCTCCCCACCCTCCTACAGTAAATCGGGTGGACTCACCCCCTGTGGTCTCCTCGATCGGGGAGGGCTCCTCCAGCCCGCCTTCCTTCTCCATCTGACCTCCCACACTCTCCAGGAGAGATTAAGCCAGGAACCAGAGCATTTTCGGACGTCCTCTGCACCTTGTGGACCGCTATACACCGCCCACGTTCAAAGCTGGCCGCCGCCATGTTTCCGGAGCTCACCCAGATATGACCTCTAGCGGCGGAAGTGACGCCGGCCGCGTGCATGCGCGTCAGCCCACGCCGCTCATACAGCCCGCAGCCTTGCCGGGAAGCGCGGGCTTTTTGAAAAGATGCGGCCACCCCAGCACCCACTGCACTACCGGCACCTGCCCCTCTGCCTCCCGACCGTCCTTGCTGCCAAGCCCATCGCTGCAGGTAGGTGCACAGAGGCTTACGCCCTCCGGGTTCTGGGCAGCACCACTGCTCCCAGGGTTCCCGGGATTTTGGAGGGGGTATCGGCGGGGGGCCTCCGACCGCCCTGAGCCGTCCCCCCTCCTTCTTGGGCCTCCCTCCGGACCTCCAGCATCCAGGGTCCCTGCTGTCTAGCCCCCACTGGTTTAGACTCAGGGCCCCAGTGTGAGGAAAATGAATGGGAAGCACCAGTCTAGGCACTCACCCCCTCACACCGCTCGTGTGGCCACCCCTGTGACGCCCCACTGGTCGCCTGAGGGTCAGGGTCCATGAGGGGGGATCTCAGCCCCAGGCCTTGATCCATAGTTTAAAATAACAAATGTTTCGCTGCATCCTGTGGGAAACACAATCAAAAACTGAGGGGCAGAGGGAGGGTGGGGCCTTTTAAACTCTGTTCTTGATTGTGTTTCCTGTCCAGGTGAGACCGTCATCTCTCAGCAGTGCCGTCCTGGAAGAATGACCTGAGAAAGACAGTCTATCATATATGACTAATTCTGCATCAAAGACAGTCTGTCCTATATGACATGATACAATGATCAAATGATTCTACATCTACTATGTGCAGGCTACAATATTCAAAGGGCATGGTAAAAAGCAGCCATACAATAATCAATATAAGTATGAATACACAAATAACATGGTTCAAAAATGGCTCGTTCAACCTATATATGAAGGTATAAATTCAATGGGAATATATGACTTGTCCAGGTATCTTGGATCAATGTATATAGTATATATAGCCCAATCTTGGAACTCTGTATAGGAGAGCAATGCTAAGCTAGCTACTGGCACTGTCTGCTAGGCTAATGCTGTTGCAAGAAACATGATGAAATTCAAATTACCTCCAAGGATGCAGCCTCCTCAGTCACTCCTCTGTATATCTCCAATCTCTCCTCCTCTGAGGATAAAAAGGCATTCCCTTAAAGCGAGGATCAAGTGCAGATTGCTCTATGAAGGATCTTCTCTGCCTCACTGCTGTACCTCTTCTGGAGATCTGTTTTGATGGCATTCTTGATCTCATGGATGTGTCTCCCATGGTGTCTGTCATGCTCTGGGGGAGTTGTGCATTTAGAGGGACAATGAGAGAAACTGTTGGATTGCGCTCTTCTGACATCAGCATTGTAGCATCCTTAATTGGCTTTAATGCACTCACAGCGTCCTCTGCATTTGACACATCTGTTTTGTTGAGAGTGCAGAACGTGAACTAGGAGCGAAATTCCCTTACGGAAAAATAGGAGTCTCCTCCTCTCTAACCTCTATATGTCTCCTCACTGACTCCTCCGACGTAGGAACCTCCATTAAACTTAAAGTAGTACAAAGAACGTTGTCGTAATCGGATCGT
>BLSH010054919.1:165207-176619 GCA_018402905.1 Glandirana rugosa | reverse complement strand
TGCGACACACATTTTTGACAGTGTGTTTTTAATTTATAGATCCCTTATGATGATTGAACTCTTTGGTATAATCGGCAAAAGTGGGACTCTACGATTGTGGACAGTGGTGGTGGTCATGGTGACGGTGGTGGAGGTGGTCACGGTTCCTTTATCTGGGTCGAGTCGGTTTTTAACTACACTATGACGGTTGAAACGGCGGGTCGAAACTTTCACCTTTCTCCTATTGGTTTGGACACCTTCGAAAGTATCAATTCCTGGATGCCGGAATGAGACAACACCTGTTGTGGCCCAAAGCGTTGGACAACTTCTGCTATCTCGGCGCAATGTTCTAGGGCAGTACATCAGTGAAATGTCTTTTGCACTATGGACGTGAGACGGTACTTTGGTTTCGTGTCCATTAACGCAGTTACTCGGTTCGTTCAGCTCAGCGTAACGCGGCTCTATCGTCTTCAACAGGTTGCGAAACCCGGTGTTGTCCACAACAGAGTAAGGCCGTAGGTCCTTAACTATGAAAGCTTCCACAGGTTTGGTTATCCTCTTTCCACTTTCAAAGCTGGGCGGCAAAGTTGGCAGTATCACATCAATTTTTGGCTGAGCTGGGTCTATTTCCTTGGCACTGGTGGAGGTGGTGGCAGTGGTACTGGTGGTGGTGACAGGTGTTAGCATCTCAGGGTGAAAACGGCTAATATGGTTTCTCAAGTTAGTAGTATTCCCTAGATATTTAATTTTTGTGTGACAGTTTTTACACACAGCGTGGGTCTGGTCGTGCTTCCTTGGTTGTTCATAAAAGCCAAAATGTGTCCAGATGTTTGCTTTTAAAATGCTAGGTGCATTTTTTATCTTTCATTCTTTTTGGTCTCCTTCTGACATTTACTTAAGCATGCCATGCAATTGTACTGACTCTGTCAGTATAAAAATAAAGAAAAAAAAAAAAAAATTACCTGATAACTCACTTTTCAGGAATCTTCCAGGATGGTGCCAATTCTCCCCCCTCCCCCCACCATTAATGATCAACTTGTCTATAACATATGGTTATGGGGGTATAACGGTAATTTAAGTTGGTTTACCAACAGAGTAATACTGTGTGTGTATAATATATCTATATATCTATACATATACACACACACACACACACACACACACACACACACACACACACACACACACACACACAGTATTACTCTGTTGGTAAACCATCAACTTAAATTAGCGTTATACCCCCATAACCATATGTCATAGAAAAGTTGATTGGGGGGGGGGGGGGAAAGATTCCTGAAAAGTAAGTTATCAGATAATAACTCTGTTTTTCCAAGTCATCTCTTCCAGGACGGCTTACAGAGAGGACAACATAGAACTACATGATTAGGGTGGGACCACAGCTTTAAGCAACCACCTCCTGACAATCTGTTCCTGGTTAGAGAACAGGCCCAGTCAGAAAGGTTTCACGAAGGTTTGCAAGTTGGACCCAAGAAATGGCCCATGCTCTGTTGGAAAGAGCTTTGATGTTTTCTAGAGAAAACAGTGATGATGCCTGGTAAGCTTCCATCACTGCATATTTTAATCACCTTGTGATAGCAATATTTTGACACCCTCTTGCTTTTATCTGGGCTTCAGAACTGAACAAGCAAACTAGAGGTTGATCTCCAATCTATAGATCTCTTACTTTCTCCCCTCTAAAAGCTGGTACGGTAGCTGTTGAGTGTTTGGAAAAGAACTGGGTAAAAATGAACCTGACAATTTAATAACAGGTGCTCTGCCCAACGTTGGAAGTCTGACTTCATATGGCACATTGTGATACTGGTGGCAAGTTATGCAGATCACCACTTCAGGCGACTGAGCCTATAGCATTAACAGAATATATACTTTGACTTGCTATAGCTGTTCTGTTAGGAAGGCTGTGTAAAAGATGTACTGTGCAATATTCCATCCAAAAAAGATTTGGGGAAGCCATCTGCCGTGATCAATCCATATTAATCAGGCCAGCAAATTAAGATATGGTGCTTGACACAAAAGGGAGTGGGGAAAGGCTCCACTAGAGCCTCAGTGCTCACTAGAATAGTTGCTTCTCTTCCAGCGGAGAAGGAATCTTTGTGAAAACCAAGACACTTTGTCATTTCTCAGCAATGCTTTCTAGGAAACTTCCTAGAGTGTTGCAGCACTGGAGCTGGTATCCAGGCAGGAGATAATCTGTACGTGCAGGCTGTGCATCTGTCCCTTTTTCTCCCTTCCTTTGTCCTACAGGGAGAGGACACAAGGTGGTATAAGCCTTTTACAAGGAGACGAGGGTGCAGACGCTCATACTATAACCAGCACTCAGCCGCCTAGGGAGACCCAAATGAAGCCCCACCACCGGTAGGGAAAAGAGGGATACTCAAACAGCAAGACTGAGTCTCCCTAACTGTATATTTAAACAATGTAAATTAACAGTGATTGCTGTATCCTTAACTTACTTTATACAGTGCACACTAAGGTGGGAGACAGATAAAACCACCCAGCTCATAACATATCCAAATCTAGGATACATGAAAGCTGACACCTTTGAATAAGCCTTGAAGTGTGCAACTAAAGCCATCAGAAGGCCAACACCCGCAGGCATTAAACGAGCAATCATTAAACTTGGGTGTGTCCATGCAAGCCTTGCATGGAGGTTACACCCGCCAATTGAATCATGCAGGATTCCACATCTAAAGTTTTAGTTCAGCCTAGGAATGGGTTATTGCCCAAGAGCCAAGTCACACCACATGCAGTGTGTGTTTTTTTGCATCAAAAAGGCATGGAAAGTAGGTTATATGGCTTTCAATGGCTTAGTTCACAACAGTGCAGTCAGTTCCAGCTCCAGAAAAAAAAAAAAAAAGTAGAACATGCTGCATTTTTTCTGCACTCACATGTCCTTATTTTAAGTAGGGGGAAAAAACTGCACTGGACTGCATCAAAAACGTGCATGCAGAAAAGCATCCGGAATGCATCCGGACTGCCTTTCTATGGTGTGAACTGGCCCTAAATCCAAAAACAGAAAAGTCCTGCTTAACCCACAGGAGACCCTGAAAACAGAGTGTAATTGATGGAGTAAGTAGACCCCCCGAAGCCCTGCTCAAGTGTGACCTAAGCGTAGGAAGGGGTTAAAAAGGTTGCAGCTTCTGCTGATCTCTGGGTTAGCTAGCCCCATCTGCCACAAATTATAACAAGTGTCATAGCGGGACCAGAGTACATGGTGTAGCTTTGCCGACCAAATAAAGTCTGCTGTAATACTCCTGGGATGGCACCAGGGAATACATACATAACCACCTCATAGCTGTCCTTTCTGGGGAATCTGCAGCTTAGCAGGTTGCATTCTGTTTTGGCGTACCAACTGGGAGTAGTCAGGGATTCTGGATGCCTCTGCTCCAGCCACGCAGTATTCCCTGTAAAAAGATTTGGGGAAACCGGTGGCCTTGATCAATCCATATTAATGAGGAGCTCAGCCAGCAAATGAAAACCAAGATACTGTCATTTCTCTGCAATGATCTCTAGGAAACTTCTTAGAGAGTGTTTGCAGCACTGGAGCTGGTATCCAGGCAGGAGATAATCTGCACATCTGTCCCTTAGGCGGTTTCCCTTTTGCTCCCTTCCTTTGTCCTACAGGGAGAGGACACAAGGTGGTATGAGCCTTTTACAAGGAGAGACGAGGTTGCAGACGATCATACTATGACCAGCACTCCGCCACCTAGGGAGACCCAAATATAGACCCACCACTGGTAGGGAAAAGAGAGATACACAAACAGCCAGACTCCCCAGATCTGGTCTGCTGGTCTGTACAGAGAATCATCCCAAATCCTCTGGTGCCCCCTACACCAGGGAGTAAGAAAGGAGAAACTTGCCTTTAGCCCTTTTCTTGCCTTAGGGTCAGAGTCTGCAGGTGTCCCAGACATGCTTCCTGCTTACAGTCTCCACTGGTGACTTTACCAGCACAGGACAGAATGGCTTCCACCATCTTCTCTGTAGCCCTGAAAGGTCAAGCAGTGCGGATCCCGGTCTGGCTCTGTGAATCAGACACCTCACCTGGGACAGTGCATGGAGCTTGCAGCCCCAACCACCAGGTCAGTGTTTACTACCAATAACATGGCCGCCCTGCAAGCATCAGGACACCACTAGACCACACTGTCCCCCGGAAGACTCACTGAGTCAAAATCCCACACTACCAGTGTACCTGAACCACAGGCATGCTGCTGACCAGACTCCCATGGAGAGAGGGGAGTCTCCTGGAGTAAAAATTCAAGGCTCCTTTCCAGGGCAGCCTGAACAAGCCCAAGCTGCATGCATCCCCAGGTTCACTGCCCCTGTTCTGGGATGCTGTAGCCGGGAGGCCCCTGCCGCCTAGCACGAAGGACAGAAAAATAAACTTCTTCACAATGTTCTTGTCAGGACAGAGGAAACACATATACTTACGTACTACTGGTGAGCAGTCTTTTTTTATCATGTGGATCATGTGTTTCCTGTTAGGTGGGAGGAGCCTCTCTCCCTCCGTAAGCCGTCCTGGAAGAGGACTTGGAAAAAATTAATTAAGTCACCGTGTCAACTGTCAAGTGACCATAAAAGCAAAGAAAAGTTTGCTATACAAGTTAAATAAAAAATACAGAACACTACTTAGCTGCTGCTTTTTCTTATGAAGGCAACAAACAGTAATGGCTCAGTCTCTCTATGAGGGGAGCTGGGGGAATAGGGCTGCCTGTCAACTTCAATGTAGGCCAGGATGGGATCGGAATGAGTTTGGTTTATTTTAACTTGGATTATAATATGGACTGCCAATGTCATGGTATTTATTTAAACCTTTGTGGACTACTTTTTTATTATAGAGCAGCACAAGTTAAGTTATTATATTAGGTGAGGTACAGGTATGAGGTGCGGAGGAGACAGGGTGACACAGCCCTATTAAACAAATGCTTAAAGAAAAGATACTACATAACATATTGCGCACCCCTATAGTGTATTAGTATTTATAGTAGTAATAATAACTCAATAATAAAACAACAAATTCCATTAGGATTGTATGAGGTACCAGTCTGATGATGAATGTTGCACTGGTGCTCTGATCTGTGGTGGTCCCATGCAGCAGCCTGTGACGAAGGGACAAGCGTGGCCTTGGACGCTGGCGGCCTCAGGCCTGGATCACTTGGGTCTGTCTTCTTCAGGCAACAAACTGGAGGAAAGCGCTGGCCTGGTTCGGGTCTGCTCTGCACTGCAGCAGCGCCAGAGTGACACAGCGTTTGGAGTATCTCTGCTAGGCCTGGGACCAGGAGTCGGGGACACTCACTGCACGTCTCCCCTCCTGCAGCATCCAGCTCGGCTCCACGCCACGACACCACCACTGTGGGTGATGTCAGAAGAGCCGCGGCTCGCTCCCTCAGCTCCTTTCGGCTGTTTCCGGCGAGACGCGCCGCTGTGGATGACGTCAGAAGAGGCGAGGCTCGCCCTCGGCTCCTTTCAGCTGTTTCCGGCGAAACGCGGCAAGCGGATGACGTCATCACGTGAGAATCGATTGACGGTCGCTGCCGCATCGCGGGCTGTCAAATCGCGATGCATCAATTAAATTCCGCAGCCCTAATGGTTTGAGATTACCAGGTCCAACAAAGCATCATTCCTAGTTGGGGGCTCAATAAACTGGACCATAAAATTGTCCTGTAATTGGTTTATAAATTTTTGCCCTTTAGCTGTCCCAGCAGTGCCAGGACTCAGTTAATTTCCGGGTAGTTAAAATGCCCCATTATTATCACTGTCCCAGCCCTTGCAGCTCTTTCCATCTGTGCAAGGAGCAGAGTCTCCACCTCCTCTTTAACACTGGGAGGTCTATAACAAACTCCAATGATAACCTTTGTGGTGTGCACATCCATATACAGATCTACCCATAATGCTTCAGACTCATCACACTCTCCATCAACTAGGTCCTCATTCACACTCACTTTGAGATCACTTGTCACATAGAGACAGACACCCCCACCCTCCCGTTTTACCCAGGCTTTCCGAAAGAGAGCATAGCTAGGAATATTAATAGCCCAGCCATGTGAAGAATGAAGCCAGGATTCAGCTATACAAATCAAATCATAGTTCTCCTCATGCACCAGAGCTTCCATCTCACCTATTTTGCTTGGCAGACTCCTGGCATTGGTGAACAAACATTTTAATTCACTGTCACATTTTGCACATATATGTTGCATATTTTTAATTTTAGTACAAACAGTACCATGGTAACAAACTGACCATGCTAGCATCAATCAGCTTCCATGCTTAGTGTGGTCACTGGCAGGATTAGCCAGGTGATACAGGAAAATTACAGGGACAAATAACATGTTTATATAAAAAGTGCATAAGATACTTAAAGAGAAAGATTTAATACATCTGATTTTTATGGTTACAAACACTTTAATGTCAAGGAGGTGGATTGCTTCAGTAACACGTGACTGCTGTGTTTAGCTCTCTCAGAGGTACATTATCACAAGCCTTCCTTCTGACTCCTGGTCAAAAGCCCTGATAAGGAGCTGTCAGTGACAGCTCAGTGATTGTGCTGGGAGCGCACAAAGGGCATGCTCTCTCTCGCTGGCTGCATTGGACGTGGTGGCTGGATGTTAAAGCCCATACTCTTTGCTGCCACATAAATGCAATACTCAGTTGGAAAGTGGTTAAATAAATTATGCCATTAGAGTCACTAGACACTTACAATCATAACAGAAATTATATTGCACAAAATACCACAAGTTTCATTGGGGCTGTGGGAATATTTGTCACATCCATACAGAAGTTTTTATAGATAAACCCCTAGTTACACATTGTCACTAGTTAATGGGCGTCAGTTTCCAATGCCGATTGTTGGACAACCTGAGCACAGACAGAAATAGAGTGTGTTTCATTTATCAAGGGTCCATGTGTTATATGTTTAAAAGAATAATTTATAAGTGAATATCTACTTCCAATTCTAATGGGCTATCATGCCAATACCTAGTGTAGAACAGAGGTCTCCAAACGCCTGTGGGCCATGTCCTCAGCTAGAATTAGTAGTATATCTTCAACGTGCACAGACTGAATACAGATCACTTCAGCCCCCTACTACATTGTCATCATTCCCATCATCGTTGCTAGAACCGTTGGCGTCCTAGCAACCAGTGAGGTACTAGTCCCAGAATTCACTGGAGGATGGAACTTCCACCATCCAGATCTGCTCTCTCTCCCTGGTTCTGCCCTGCTGCTACAACCGTGCTGCAGGCCTGGGGACCTGGGTGCAAGCAAGGGGACCCTGGTGCAACCCGGAAGGGGGGGGTGAGTACTCTGATTGGGACCCTGGTGCATGGGGAGTTGGTTGTGTGATGCATGTATGTATGCCATTGAGACCCTGGTGCGGGGGGGGGGGCAGTGTTGGGGGATTCTGATGCAAGCTGGAGGAAGAAGAATGGGACTGATGAGGACCCTGATGCAAGTGAGGGGATTAGGACTGTGATGGGGGACCCTGGTGCAAGCGCAGGGGGGTTCAGACTCTCATGGAGTCCCTGGTGCAATTAGGGGGGGGGGGGATTCTGATGGACTCCCTGGTGCAAGCTGGGTGCAGAGGCGGAGAAGGGGAGGGGCACCCAGATGAAGACCCTAGTGCAAACGGGGACACTGATGGGAACTTTAATGACTGGTTCACACCACATGCAGTCCAGTGCGTTTGTTTTCTGCATCACAAAAGCATGGATAGTAGGTTATATGATTTCCAATGGCCTAGTTCACACCAGTGCGGTCAGTTCTAGTTTGCTCCAGTAAAAAAAAAGTAGAGCATGCTTTATTATTTCTGCACTGAACTTTGGGGCTGGTTCACACTATAAACAATACACTCCGTTCTGGATACGTTTCATTACGCGCATTTTAAACAATTGCCAACCAGGCTAATTCTGACACTTTGCTCCTACATGTAAAAATAATTGTTTTGCTATTAAATTACTCAGAACCCCCAAAAATATTTTTTTAGCAGAGACCCTAGGGAATAAACTGGTGGTCATTGCAACTTTTTATCTCGCACTGTATTTGTGCAGTAATTTTTCAAACATTTTTTTAAAAAAAAAAAAAAACAGTTTCATGCATTTAACAAAAACATAACAGTAAAGTTAGCCCAATTTTTTTCCATAATGTGAATGTGGACGTTACACCAAGTAAATAGATACCCAACATGTCACGCTTTGAAATTGCGCACACTCGTGGAATGGCGCCAAACTTTGGTACTCAAAAAGCCCCTTATGCGCCACTTTTTACAGGTTACCTGTTAGAGTTACAGAGGAGGTCTACTGTTAGAATTATTGCTCTCGCTCTAACGTTCGTGGTGATACCTCACGTGTGGTTTGAACGTCGCTTACATATGTGGGTGCGACCTACATATGTGTTCGCTTCTGTGCGCGAGCTCGTGGGGACGGGGGCACTTTAAATTTTTTTTTTTTATTGTAGATTTTACTTTTATTTTTCTATTTTGACACTTTTTTTACTTTATTTTTTTGATTACCTTTATTCCTATTACAAGGAATGTAAACATCCCTTGTAATAGGAATAGGGCATGACAGGTCCTCTTTACAGAGAGACCTGGTGTCAATAAATCCCCAGATCTCGCCTCTAAGCTGGGAGGCCTGAAAAAAAAAAAAAAAAAAAAAAAAAAAACATCCAGGCTTCCTAGCCTGAGCGGCGGCATTTTTTTCAAATGCAGAGGTCAGGCGTGATGTCATCATATTGTGCCCGGCCTCCAAACGATCATACAGACTCCTGGCCCGCCGGAAATCTCTATGGTCACCATCCGGGAAGGACCGATCCCTTCTCCCTGTCGATGATCGTATCGGCGTCCCCTACCGCTGCCTGTAAGTACGATCAAGCGCCTGAACTGTCGCTATGATCGGTCTTATGGTGCGGGGAATAGCTGGCTCTAAGAAAACAATATCTGAATGGTGCCTGTAGCTGCAGGCATCATTCAGATATCTTCACTCAAAGTCTGTGACGTCATATGATGTCATGCAGGCGGCAAGTGGTTAAAGCGTTTTTGGTGCGTTTGCAGATGCATTCTAGCCGCTTTTTTTCCACTATACTAGGGTCCAGTGCATTTTTGATGCATTTTAACTGCATTCCAGTACAGTCCAGTGCAGGTAAAATGCAGCACGTTATACTTTTTTTTTTTTTTTTTTATAGAACTGGAATGCCATGGAACTGACTGCACTGATGTAAACTATGCCATTGGAAACCATATAAATTACTTTCCATGCGTTTTTGGTGCAGAAAAAAAAAGGCACTGGACTGCATGTGGTGTTAACTGGCCCTTACTGTAACGCAGTAAAACGCATCAAAGATGCGCATAAAAACACACCGAAATGCACATGTCCCCATTGTTAGGGCCAGTTCACACCACATGCAGTCCAGTTCTTTTCTGCATCAAAAACATGGAAAGTAAATTGTATAGTTCTAATTCTATAGTTCACACCAGTACTTGCAGTTTCAAAATAAATAAATAAATAAATAAATAAAAAAAAAAGTAGAACATGCTGCATTTTTCCTGCACTGGAACATGGAAAAAAGGAATCAAAAGCACACTGGACCCAGTAGAACATAAAAAAAAAAAAAAAAAAGAAGAGCACATGGAATGCATCCTGAAATGCATCAAAAATGTGCATGCAACAAATGCATTTGGAAGGTGTTTTTGTGGTGAGAACAAGCCCTTCTTAAAGCGTTTGTTAACCACCCCCAAAAAAATGGATCCTATTCCCTTAACCACTAGGCACTTAAACCCCCTTCCTAACCAGACCAATTTTCAGCTTTCAGTACTCTCACATTTTGAATGACAATTACTCACTCATGCAACACTGTACCCATATGAAATTTTCGTCCTTTTTTTCCCACAAACAGAGCTTTCTTTTGGTGGTATTTAATCAACATTGGGGTGTTTATTTTTTGAGCAATAAATGGAAAAATACCGAAAATTTTGTAAAAAAAAATGCATTTTTCTTTATTTCTGTTATAACATTTTGCAAATTAGCAACTTTTCTTCATAAATTTTGGCCAAAATTTATACTGCTATATATCTTTGGTAAAAATAACCCAAATTAGTGGATATTATTTGGTCGTTGTGAAAGTTATAGAGTCTACAAGCTATGGTGCCAATCACTGAATATTGATCACACCTGATGCACTGACGGCCTCTCTCATTTCTTGAGGCTCTAACAAGACAAAAAAGTACAAATACCCCCCAAATGACCCCTTTTTGGAAAGTATACAGTCCAACGTATTTAGTAAGAGGCATGGCAAGTTTTTTGAAGTTGTCATTTTTTCCCACAATTCTTTGCAAAATGAAGATTTTTTTTTTTCATAAAATTGTCATATTACCAGGTTATATCTCACACCCAGCATATGCATACCACCAATTACACCCCAAAACACATTCTGCTACTCCTCCCGAGTATGGTGATACCACATGTGTGAGACTTTTACACAGCCTGGCCACATAGAGGCCTAACATGCAGGGAGCACCATCAGGCGTTCTAAGGACATAAATTACACATATAATTTCCTGACTACCTCTTGCACTTTTGAAGGTCCTGGAGCACCAGGGCAATGGAAACGCCCAAAAAATGACCCCATTTTGGAAAGTAAACACCCCAATGTATATTCTATGAGGCATAATGAGTCTTTTGAATGGTTAATTTTTTCCACAAGTTTTTGGAAAATGTGGAAAGAAAATTAAAATGCATTTTTTTTACACAAGGTTGTCCATGTATACAATATTTCTAACACACAGCATGTACCCAGCAAAAATGTCACCCTAAAATATATTCTGCTACTCGTCCCGAGTATGAGGATACCACATGAGTGACACTTTTACACAGCCTGGCCACATACAGAGGCCCAACATGCAGGGTGTACCACCAGGCGTTCTAGGGGCATTTCAAATCTAATTTGACTACCTATTACATTATTGTGAGGCACTGTGGAGGCACTGATGGGCGCTGTAGTGGCACTGATGGGTGCTGTAGTCGTATGGATGTGTCATTGATGATGAATGAGGCATAAATGAGCACGAATGGAGGTGAATAAACCATAGATGGTGATGACTGGGCACGGATGGATGGGTGAGCACGGATGCATTGGTGAGTACGGATTGATGGCTGAGCACGGATGGATGGCTGAGCACGGATGGATGGCTGAGCACGGATGGATGGCTGAGCACGGATGGATGGCTGAATGGGTGAGCACGGCTGGATTGGGGAGCATGGATGAGGCTGCATGGGTGAGCATGACTGGATTGGTGAGCAGAGATGCATGGGTGAGCACGGATGCATGGGTGAGCACGGATGCATGGGTGAGCACGGATGCATGGGTGAGCACGGATGCATGGGTGAGCACGGATGCATGGGTGAGCACGGATGCATGGGTGAGCAC
>BLSH010054919.1:153201-163347 GCA_018402905.1 Glandirana rugosa | reverse complement strand
TTTTGTCTGTGTTCAGGTAGGTCAAGTTGGTTTTTTTTTGGTTTTTTTTTTTTTTGTGTGTATATATGAATGTATGTATGTGTGTTGGTTTAGTAGGGTATATGTTAGGAAGTGGGTGTCAACTAGGTCTCCTTCCGTTTTTTGGGGTCGTTTCGTACCTAGGTTAAACGATACTGCCCCCTTTTTTAAGGAAGGACTAAGGGGCTCTCCGTTAGCCTAAGTGGGACCTAGTTGAAATGGATTTTTACAATCATGGGTCAATATAATAAATGTAATTGGTGAATTCCTGGCCTTCCTAAAGGTCGAAATCCTGGCCTCGTGAAAAACGCTAAGCCGCGACACAGCGAAATTGACTGTTAACGCGCCAGCACGCTGCAACATGGGTTTGCTTTAAACGCAGGAAAAAAAAGGGTGTTTGTCTCGAATTTGGTTGTGTGTATGTATGTAAGTATATATGTGTGTTTTTTTTTTTTTTGGTTTTTTTTTGGTTGAACTGGATGGACTTGTGTCTGTTTTCAACCTGACTAACTATGTAACTATGGATGGGTGAGCACGGACGCATGGGTGAGCATGGATGCATGGGTGACAGATGGGTGAGCACGGATGCATGGGTGATAGATGAGTGAGCACAGATGGGTGAGCATGGATGCATGGGTAACGGATGGGTGAGCACGGATGCATGGGTGACGGATGGGTGAGCACGGACGCATGGGTGACGGATGGGTGAGCACGGACGCATAGGTGACGGATGGGTGAGCATGGATGGGTGAGCACAGACGAATGGGTGACGGATGAGTGAGCACGGACGCATGGGTGACAGATGGGTGGGCACGGACGCATGGGTGACAGAAGGGTGGGCACGGATGCATGGGTGACAGATGGGTGGGCACGGATGCATGGGTGACAGATGGGTGGGCACGGATGCATGGGTGACAGATGGGTGGGCACGGATGCATGGGTGACAGATGGGTGGGCACGGATGCATGGGTGACAGATGGGTGGGCACGGATGCATGGGTGACAGATGGGTGGGCATGGGTGACGGATGGGTCTTGGGTGGGCACGGATGGGTGGCATGGATTCATGGGTGACGGATGGGTGAGCATGGGTGATGGGTGGGCATGGATTTATGGGTGACCGATAACACAGATGGGTGGTGCATGGATGAGGGTGTGGGCATGGGTAAAAGCTGGATGGGGGTCCCTGCCTGGCACAAAGCGGTGCTGTGGGCACTACAGATCCTGCCCAAAGCACCGCTGCATCTCCTCTCTCCCCCCTCTCCTGTCACACTGCACCGATCGGTGCGGAGAGGGGAGAGACAAGCCGGCACTTCCGCCGGCTTGTTTACATGTGATGCTCCGTCATTTGACGGAGCGATCACGTGGTAAACGGCCGCTCCAAGCGGTCATTTACCATGATCCGTGATGCGCCGGGTCTCATAGACCCGGCGGTCACGGACGCTCCCAGGTGCGCGCCCCAGGGGGCGCGCGGGAGCGCGATTCTGGGAGGACGTTTTTATACGCCCTCCCAGAACAATGAGTGCCACTTGCGGCCGTGTAACTACGTTACACGGTCGGCAAGTGGTTAAACCATGTTATACAGCACAGTGCTTGTGCTGTGTATTTTGACCCCTGTATAAGCTGGCTGATCCTGTCAGTTTCTACCCTCCCCTCTGTACACTGGCCATGATATATCAGGGCTGCTGTGCCTTGACACCATGGCCAGCGTACGTGCCTGCATCATGCGCAGCTATCTGCAGCTCTCCTGTGTCTCCCTCTGTCCTCCTCCCCTACCTGCCAGCTCTCACTACCGCTGATCTGCTCCTCGCCCCACTGCTTCAAAACTAACTGATCTTTATAACATCCCCTCTGTCAGATAAAAAGATGTATCCTAGTGCCTGTGCTTAATAAAAAGAACGATTTCTACCTGTTTAATAGTGTCTACCAACGATCACATGACTCCAGGCTCTCTCTGCCTTTACTGACGTCAGCAGGGGAATCTCAGCCCCACCCACTGGAGATATCAGACAGGGAGAGCTGAGAGCCTGGAGACATGTGTTCGCTGATAGACCAGTACAAATCTCCTGTTTTTTTTTATATATATATATATATATATATATATATATATATATATATATATATATATATCTCACAGGCACTAGGATGCAGCTTTTTATCTGACAGAGGGGATGATATAAAGATGAGCTAGAGGCTTAACAACCACTTTAACCACTTCCCGACCAGCGCCGTAAATAGACAGCGGCTGGCTTTGAGGAGCTCTACCGGCTATCCAGGGGTAACGACCGATCCGGCTCGGGAGCCGTTCGGTCGTTACCCCAGGGGGCAGGAGGGGACATCCCTCCCGCCGCTCTTCTCCGGCCTCCTGTCCCACCGGGAGACCGGAGCGACGATCCGGCACCTCGGCCGGCTGGAAGGAGACCTGATAGAAGCCGTAATCGGTTCCGATCGGGTCTCCTTCGGCAAATTCTGGAAGCGACGTCACTTCCGGTTTACTTGGCAGCTAACGGCGCCAATTTTAAAAAAATGACAGTATTCAGAATCGCCGTTTTTGGTGATCTGAATACTGTGAAGTGCAAAGGAGGGATGGGGGGGGTCTTTTAAAGGAACAGTGTTAAAAATAAAATTTAAAAAAATAATAATTTAAAGCGCCACTGTCCCCGTGAGCTCACGCAGCAAAGAAAACGCATACGTAAGTTGCGCCTGCATATGAAAACGGTGTTCAAACCACACATGTGAGGTATCACTGCGATCGCCAGAGTGTGAGCAATAATTCTAGCAAAAGACCTCCTCTGCACCTCTAACCTGGTAACAGATAAAAAAAATGTTTAATGCGTCGCCTATGGAAATTTTTAAGTCCCGGATTTGTCGCCATTCCGCAAAATTTTCAACCGTGTCATGTATGGTATCTATTTACTCGGCATAACATCCTCTTTCACAATATACAAAAAAATTGTGCTAACTTTACTGTTGTCTTATTTTTTAACTCAAAAAAGTAAAATTTTTCCCAAAAATAAAAAAAAATCGCGCTTGAAAGACCGCTGCGCAAATACCGTGTGACAAAAAGTATTGCAACGATCGCCATTTTATTCTCTAGGGTGTTTGAAAAAAATATATATAATGTTTGGGGATTCTAAGTAATTTTCTAGCAAAAAAAAAGTTTTTAGATAGTAACCAACAATTGTAAAAAAGGGGCCCGGTTGGTAAGTGGTTAAGGTAAAGTATTAAAAAAAAAAAAAAAAAAAAGGGAAGAGAAAAAATGCACTGGAAAGCATCAAAAACGTGAATGCAGAAAAGCATCCGAACGCATCCAGACAGACTAGATTCCTATTGTGTGAACAAAGTTGGATTCACACCATAGCGTTGCAAATTCCAGCCCGGTCCTCACAGCACAGCAGCTGCCCGGGGGGGGGGGGGGGGGGGGGCCACGAGCAGGGGAAAAGATCCCTGTTCAATGCAGAACACATCTCCATGTCAGATGCATTCCTATTGAACATAATGGGCTGGGAATTCGCACAGCTTTTGCACAGAAAACGCACATGTTGCACCGCACCTATATGAACCGGACGTATTGAAAACAGTATGTTTTCAAGTGTCCTGCGAATTGGATCACATAGGTGTGAACCCAGCCTAAAAGTTTTGAGAACCCGGATAGAATAAAGTCTCCAAATGCAGACTAAACGTTAGGCATCCTTTAACCACTTCAGCCTCGGAAGGATTACCCCCTTCCTGACCAGAGCAGTTTTTGAGATTTGGCACTGCGTCGCTTTAAGGCCTCATTTAAATTGTTGCTG
Organism: Glandirana rugosa; assembly: GCA_018402905.1. Taxonomy (NCBI): domain Eukaryota; kingdom Metazoa; phylum Chordata; class Amphibia; order Anura; family Ranidae; genus Glandirana; species Glandirana rugosa. The sequence goes on along the minus strand of BLSH010054919.1, from coordinate 159,537 downwards.
ATAAATGGACTAGAGGCATCTGGGCATTTTTTTCAGCTGCCCTGACCTGAACTCTCCTCTATGTTATCTTATCAGTACATTTACACAGGGTCATTTAACCATTTCAGATCTGCGCTATAGCCAATTGACGGCTACAGCGCGGATCTGCTTTGTTGGGAGGCCGTCAATAGACATCCTCCCCTTTTGCGCGTGCTGGGCGCGCTCTCACTGGCGGTGCGCACACGCGCTGCCATGTGAGTGTGCCTGCGGCTCGGGCGGACTCGATGTCCGCCGGAGACCAGCGATCTGGTTACAGAGGGACACGGCGGTTCCCCGGCTCTGTGAGGGGGGGCATGATAGATCTACTGATACCTGTGATCGGGATCAGTTAGATCTGTTATGTCCTTGTTAGCCCTGCCCCCCCACAGTTAGAACACATACAGGGAACACATTTAACCCCTTCACTGCCCCCTTAGTGTTAACCCCTTCCTTGCCAATGACATTCATACAGTAATCAGTGTCTATTTTTAGATCTGATCGCTGCATAAATGTCATTGGTCCCAAAAAAGTGTCAAAAACATCAGACAAGTCCGCCGCAATATTGCAGTCCCGATTAAAATCGCAGATTGCCGCCATTAACAGGAAAAAATAAATAATAAAAACGCCATAAACCAATGTCCATAGTTTGCAGGCGCTATAACTTTTGCGCAACCCAATCAATATACTCCAAAGACATGTTGGTAGGGAAATTAGATCCTGTCTAAAATTGCCCCTAGTATATGAATGTGAGTTAGGGACCTTAGATTGTAAGCTCCTTGAGGGTAGGGACTGATGTGAATGTACAATGTATATGTAAAGCGCTGCATAAATTGACGGCGCTATATAAGTACCTGAAATAATAATAATAATAATAATAATAATAATAATAATATACGCCGATTATTTTTTTTATCAAAAATATGTAGAAGAATATATTTCTGCCTAAACTGATAAATACATTTGTTTTTTTATTTTTGGATATTATAGCAAAAAGTAAAAACTATTGTCCTTTTTTCAAAATCGTCGCTCTTTGTTTGTTTGTAGCGCAAAAAATAAAAACCGCAGAGGTGATCCAATACCACCAAAAGAAAGCTCTATTTGTGGGGGAAAAAAAAGGACTTCAATTTTGTTTGGGTACAGCGTCGCAGGACCGCGCAATTGTCATTCAAATAGTGACAGCGCTGAAAACTGGTCCGGGCGGGGGGTTTAAGTGCCCAGTAAGCAAGTGGTTAAGGTTGTTTCCAGGCAGTTGAGTTTAGAGGCTTTTTCTGGAATGCAAAAAAATGGGTTTAGAGTAAGACGCCAGTTCAGAGGCATTTGAAACGCCGAAACAGCTTGTAAATGTGCCTAAAAGCGGTAAGTTGTGTCTAGCAGTGTTGGTTTACAGGAGTTACCATTTTTAAAAAAAAAAGCACTCCTAGACGCGAATGCAGCAAAACGCGGCATGCAAAAGCGGCAAAACGGATGTTTTAGACACCAGTTTTTAGGTGTCAAGATAAAACGTTCAGGGGAGGTTGAAACAGCGTCCCGTTCAAATGGAGCCTTACTGACAATTGCATGGTCGTGCAACGTTGTACCCAAACATAACATGTGCATTATGATATTTATTTCCACCATCACCGTCCCCTCTTCATGCCGATGACTATCTTACCTGCTGGAATGATATGGGGGTGATGGGTTTCTTAGCCCCCCAGGGTATGCAAATCAAGAGTCCGGCTAAAAAAGCCCCAAATTGCTCCGTGTCCCCTTCCCGTGTGATGAGCGCTCTCTCCGCACTGTCCGTGTGTAACATCTCCACATATTCCGCAATGCTGAACACTCCGCTGTACAGAGCATGCAACATGTCCACAGGCGGCACACACCTGGCTCCCCGCTCCATCTCCCCTCCACACTCAATACGGAAGCCTCTCACTGCTCATAATGTTAACACATCGCACGTTACACTTCTTATCATCACGTGTTTTCACGTTCTAGTAAACAGGAAACCAAGGTCTTCCTTCCCGCCTCCCTCAATGTATCGGGGTCCCGCTGTATGAAGATAAACATCTCAGAGTAAAGCCATGCCTGTGTTAGAGTGCGGTGCTATGCATGTAACGTGTACTCTCCACCAATCACAACACTTCTTCCTATGCCTCCTATTCCTGGTTACGCTACTAGTGCATGTCATCTGAGGATCTCGCAACCATCTGGGATCAACTCGTTCCGCCTTGGGGAATCCTCCAGCATGGATTAAGTAGGAGGAGGAGCTACACAATTACGTGACAATTGGTGTGAGACTAAGCTGACTGAATGTGGTCACTAGAAAGTAAAAGCTATCAGTTTGGATTATGTTCATGATTGTGGTATTCAGGTTGACCGCCTCACACCCCTTCATGACCAGAGCTTTTTTTTTGCTCTATGCAGCACTGCACTATTTTAACTGACAATTGCGCTGTCATATGACGCTGTAACCAAATTAAATTTATATCCATTTTTTCAAACAAATAGCTTTACTTTGGTGGTATTTGATCACCATTGGGTTTTTTTTTTTTTTGCGATATAAACAAAAAGACCAGAAAATTTGCAATAAAAAAACAATATTTTCTACTTTATGTTATAAAATATATCCAATAAAATCATATTTCTTCATTCAGTTAGATCAAAATGTATTCTGCTACATGTCTAGTGTATGTTAACCACTTGCCGACGGCCTCGCGTACATAAATGGCGGTAAGTCGGCTATGCTGTGCAGATCGCCGTCTGTATACGGCGATCCACGCAGCCTCAGTTGCGGGCGGCGCGCTCTCGTGTCCGCTGCACTCTGCGTTTGTGGCCGCAGGTCGGACGGACTTGATGTGCACCAGCTATACGCAATCACCTTCTAGAGAGGAAGAACGGGGAACCGCGGATGTAAACATGGCGGTTCCCCATTCTGTCAATGAACATGACAGTGAGATCCCTGTCATCGAATCAGTTAGATCTGTCATGCCCCTGTCAGCCCAGCCCCCACACAGTTAGAACACAATGAGGGAACACAGTTAACCCCTTGAATCGGGGGTTAACTGCAGGTTAACCCCTTCCCTGCCAATGACATTTATACAGTAATCAGTGGCTGTTTTTATATCTGATCGCTGTATAAATGTCAGTGGTCCCAAGAAAGTGTCAAAAATGTCTGATCTGTCCCCTGCAATGTCGCAGTCCCGATAAAAATCGCAGGTCGTCGCCATTACCAGAAAAAAAAGTAGTAAAAGCGCCATAAATAAATTCTCATGGTTTGTAAATGCTGCAAATTTTGCGCAAACCAATCAATAAACACTGATTGCATTTTTTTTTTACTACAAATATGTAAAAGAATATATATTGGCCAAAACCGATGAATACATTTTTTTTATATTTTTTTTTTATATGTATTATAGCAAAAAGTAAAAAATATTGTTTTTGTTTTTCAAAATTGTCACTCTTTTTTTGTTTATAGCGCAAAAAATAAAAACCGCAGAGGTGATCAAATACCACCAAAAGAAAGCTCTATTTGTGGGAAAAAAGGATGTCCATTGCGTTTGGGTACAACGTCACATGACTGTGCAATTATCAGTTAAAGCGACGCAGTGCCGAATTGCAAAAAGTGCTCTGGTCAGGAAGGGGGTAAATCGTTCCGGGGCTGAAGTGGTTAATTGTTTTGCATTAAAGTTTGCATATACAAACTATGGTGCAAATACTGGAATTTGCACAGCATTTTTCTTTCTGACTGCCTGTTGGAAGAATGGGCTAAGTCAGGAATCTTTCATTAAAATGTAGCTAGAGTAATGCTTTATGTGAACCTATAAATTGTTGATTTATAATGTACTAATGAATGTGTTTACTCCAGACGAGAGAACATCTGGTGACGGGGGAGACAGTTTGACTATTGTTTCTATTCCTGAGAAAAACTCTTGGATATGTGATGATATGAATTACCCCCTTTTGGCTTTAGATGGACTTTTTATCAAGAACCAGTCTAAACTAGAACTGTCATGGCGCTGCCACTTTCTATCGGTCACATGGAAAAACCACCCATTTAACTGCTTGATTGCTAATAGAAGATATGGACATTGATTGGGTTGATTATATGATCATCCCTAGGTTACAAATCAGAACACACCTATGCCTTATGCATATTCATTACTATAAAAAAGCTTAAGCCCTTGCTTTCAGTAGGATTACATGTAGGCAGACTAAATATGTAGGCAGGCTAAGCTACCTGTACTGTGTTTCCTCCATGCGCATGTAATAAAGCGAATCTACTTGTTTTCCTACAATCACCGGTGTCCAGCCAGGAGTTTCTCCAACATTTAGTGGTCCTTCGAGAGCCGGAAGCCACTACTGGACGATAGAAGTTCTGCTGGGATGACTGCAAAGACCCGAGGTGAGATACCAAGGATCGCCCCGAGAAGACCTCCAGTCCTACATTGACTGTTAAAAGAGGCCAGTTGTTCCCATAGGGACGGAAATTGTCCAGAGTCGGTTTCACGGAAGACCGGTGAGGAATAACATGTGGTTCGGTGAGTAACAAGTTTATCTTTCTCATCAGAATGGTGTAGTCAGAAATATACGCTGTTTGAACTTTTAGTATACGGTTAGTTACTGAAAGGTATATTTTGTGACTAACTATTATGCCTGTATAATAGAATTGGTAGGTTGTTGTGACCAATTTCTGTATACAGGAGGTAGTCAAGAAGTAAAGGGGGACTTAAACCTTACTGTATGCACGTTAAAAACATAAGGAGTAGTGATGGGAAAGATAAATTCTCGTTATAAAAAGGATCCTGAATATAATGATGATGAAAAATATATGTTAAATATTGATAAGAAATTAGTATGTCATTTAAGTAAGTGGAAGAAAGACTTTGGGTTTGAAGGTACCTCGGATAAAAATAAACGCAGAATTTTTTTTTAGGAGATTCAAAAGTGACTCAGGAAATAGTGTTAAAAGACAGTGGAACCTAGGAGTACCACAGGTTCAGAGATGGGTGGAAAAGGCATGTAAAAGGTAAAAGGAATGTTAATACATATTATGAAGATGATGATGAGGAATGTATGTATGTCAGTGGAAGGGGTAGGGGAAATAGAAAGAGATCCCCTATCATTGATTATGAGGGGAGGAAGGAGCAGAAGGAATGTTTCAGATACGGGAGGAAAGGATATTTTGCACGTGAATGTAAGACAGAACAAAAACAACAGAATGATGCATGACTAGGTGAAGACATGAAACCAGATTGTAGGGATCAGGGGGACTATGAGATGATAAATTTAAGTCATATAGGTCAAGTATTGTTTTCCAGTGAGCGGCCAGAAATTACCTTAAAGGTGGGAAGGCGAAAAGTAAGATTTCTCTGACACAGGAGCTTGCCGATTGGTTATACAGCATCAAGATGCCCCCATATACAGTACAAACATGTTTATGTAAGATCGGCTAATGGAGCAGTTACGAAAGAAGTAATGACTTCTCCCCTCCCTGTCTTTGATCAGGAGACAGGACAGCATCACAACTTCCCTTTTGTAATATCCAAACTTTGTCCTGTCAATCTATTGGGGAGGGATTTAATAAGACAATTACAAATTTGCCTTGTACCAGGGAAGGAAGGTATAAAGGTGACAAGGATGAAGACGCTAGAGGAGAAAAGACAAGACTTCTATTATTACTATTTAACTGTGCAAGGACCACCAGTTATAGTCTTAAAAAGGTTGATCAGAGAGTATTCGGGAGAAGGGGAACCCCAGAAGCACCCTCATTGTACAACATATTTTAAAAGAACACGGGGTCCCAATGAGAATTATGAGAAGGGTTTTCTTCAACAAGCAGATATTAAATTGTTAATGGACAGGTTGTATTTAGGTCCTGATGGATGTAGAGCAAGAGGCGTTGGATATACCTGAACGTTTTGTGTGGAAGGAGGATAAATGATTGGACATGTTGCTGACGGAGGAAGAAGAGGGAGAACTGGCCACTCTGCCCCCGACACTCTGGTCAGCCAGCAAAAGTGATGTTGGATTAATGAAAACTGCGGATGCAGTAGTCATAACTCCAAAAGGTTCCTTCCGCCCACACAAAAGGCAATATCCACTGAAACCTAAACCAGAAAAGGGAATAGAACCTGTCCTGACGGAACTTATTACCAAGGGAATAGTGGTTGAGGCCCCAGATTCCCCATGTAATACCTCTTTGTTTCCTGTTAAGAAACCCACACGGACTTAGAATTATTTGTAGATGGATCTGCCAGTAAGAATGACCTGGGACAAAATCAAGTGGGTTATGCAGTGGTGACCCAGGACCAGACATTGACTAGTGCATAATGTACCCCT